>JAQIXT010002403.1:0-10986 GCA_034700445.1 Stenotaenia linearis | reverse complement strand
AACGATACAGAGAAGATTAGCATGGCCCCTGCGCAAGGATGACACGCAAAATCGTGAAGCGTTCCTAATTTTTTTTATTATTTTGCTTTAAAACAAACAACTAATCTTAATAAAACAAAAAGCGAGTCAGAATCTAAGCCAGCATTTATTTTTTCCTGGCTTTTTAAAATTACCATTTCAGAGAATTGTAAATGAGCATTACATTGTGAAATGTGGTGAATAGATTTAAATGTGTTTGTATAAGAGGTAGTAAAAATTGTAAGTTGTTGGCAAGATTTTTATGACTGTTCATTGCCATTGTGAAGGTATGTCGCCCGACTTTTAGTATAATAGATATGTGCATAGAGAAGACATTTAATTAGAAATTCAGCTGGTGCCTACAAATTCACTTTGGATGAAATATAAGCTCATTACGCGGGCAACAACTGCACGAATTAATGTTCAGAGTTGAACACATGAAAGGAAACAGTATTTGTTTTCCCGACGTTGAGATCTAATAGCATAATAAAGTGAGAAAACTTACGATTTAATTGGCTTCGGATTGTGCATTTGTAACTTGATATTCGTTATGTTTGCTAAACACAGCTTCACTTATCACTTTAATGTTTGAGAGAAAAATTTTTTGGGTTGAAGGTTGAATTTATGGGATGGGGAATAGTGTGACATTAGAAGAAAAAGAACAAGTTTGTCTGTGACAGGGTTGCTGATGAAAAAAACATTCTTGGTCGCCATTTCCACCGTTTCCACAATTCGGTTGCGATTCTGCTTGGAAACATCCCTTCCCCCAACCCAGTTATGTGTCATCAAAAGGTCATCGTTAGAAGAGCGTACGTGGCAAAAGAAATTTTCTCAAGGCATGCTGTGTTAGCTGCAAGATCTCTCCATTACATAGCAGTCTGTAGAGTATCTTTTATTTTCTTCGTTTCTTTTTACTTTCCTTTTGGAGGGGTAGAATACGGTAGGTTTTATGTCGCAAGAATTTAGGTTTATTATTTGTGTTAAGAATTTTTGCAGGGAAAGTTTGATTAAGGTGATAGGAATTTCGCAATGTTGGATTTTTTTTCTCCCATAGGAACCAGTGTCAACTTAATTCCTAAATATATTCGGCTGCAGTTTGAATTTTTATTGCTTTTTTAAATATATAAATTATAATATTTGAAATGCTTCTGTTTTGGCAAATTTTTTTTTATGGAACTTGTAAACTGATATTTAAAATTGGAAAAAGATGAATTTATTTTTTATTTTAAATTTATTGTTTTAGAAGGCATAGTTTACCTCACAACAAACTTTAAAAAAATCGGTCACAAAGAAACTAAAAGAATTAACTGTAATTTAGGAATTAAATTAACATTGATTTGTATGGGGGAAATATCCAACATGGCATCCCAATTGCCATAAAAATCGATGTGTAGTATTATTGTATAGTTTATTCCCTTTAAATACGATTTTCAGGTCTGTCTAAGAGGAAATCAGTTGAGTTGCCTGTTAATGCGGTTTTCTGTTACACCAATGACGCCGTTTAAATAATTCAACGCACCTCAAGATACAACACACTAGACATTAAATTGAGATTAAATAATTCAGTATTTGAACATTTAAGTTTAATTATGATTGACTTCTCCATTGGAGAAAATTGTAATTGCGTTAAATTTCTTCATTCTCAATGGTAATACGTTTAGAACCTGAAATGTAGTGTAACAAGTTACAGGATGTGATAACATTGACGATTAAATGTAAATTTTACGGCTAAAATTTGACTTCGGTAGATAACAAGAAACAATTGAAGCGCACCTTTAACCGTGTACTTTTAACTTTTTTCTTCCCCTTTACTTCTTTTTATCAGGAAAATTATAAAATCCGAGTTGGTGTTTCAGAGGGACCATTGCGAGACAGTAGTACTGAATTCTGATTTGCTTTCAAGTAGATCTAGCAAAAGTGGGCTTTTGTTTTGATTTTATTTCTTCTCTCCTCCTAAATCCGATACAAGCACCGAGTTGACTAGTTTATTGGTAAAACCTAGTTGTAATCATCAAAAACTTAAAGCCAATCTGTGAAAAAGTGCCCTATTGAGGATTGAAAATTCTGTGAGAAAATCATCAGCCGTGTCCAGAGGTTGATCCCGGCTTCTTCTTTTCCCCCTTCTTTCCCTTGGGCTTCGGATCCAATCCATAAAATACTCTCCATTCAGTTTTATGACAGCTATTAGGCATGAGCAGGAGAATATGCTTTCCTTTCTGAGTTATGATGCGAGAATATATATATTTTTTTATCGTTTAATAATTTTGGGCAAAAAAATCTCAAATTCAAAACTGGAAGCCAGTAGTTATGAAACACAGTTTCGCTGTAATATAGTGATGTGAAAAATGAAATAAGTATGAAAAGGGGTTATAATATAAGGAAGGGAACTTTTTTCTCTTTTTTTTGCGAGGAAAAATGAAGAGATTTTAGAATAAGAGGGTGTTTGGAATTGTTTTTGCAATTAGGATATCAAAAAAGATCAGATAAGTATATTGACATTCTCAAAGGCTTTATCAATGAAAATACGTCGCCAAGAAATTGTAGAAATTTTTTTTAATTAAGTTTGAAAAAGGGAGAGAAAAGGGACCGCATTCAAAGCTTCTCGAGTTTGAAATGTGTAAAGATTGCTCTCGATAAGACAGGATAGGTTTGTCATTTTCTTTTCACGTGTGAGCAACAACTGAAGACCGGCTTTGTGATTGTTTATTGGATTAGAACGGTTGATTTTGGCAGATATGTCTATGTGTGTCTTGTGTTAAAATTAAAATGAGACTACAAAACAAATTGAAACATTATCAAACCGAGTTTAAACGAAACTCCAAATAAATTTGTTTTCTAAAAATAGGTGTTGTCAACGCCATTTTCCGTGAATGTTGTCGACAGTGGGGAAATGGCTGATCTAAATTTGTTAGTAAACAATTAGAGCAATTACAACATCTAGTGAAAACTGATTTCCTGTGAACATTCCATTCAAGCTCATATGCTAAAAACAACATTATTTTTTTTAGAATTCCTTTTGTAATTTTATCTTGATTTTTTAAAGGAAGTTTCTCTCTGCTTTTTTGTGGTTTTCAGAGTAATGACCAAGCAGTCTAAATGCATTGGAAACTCCGCCATCTGCTTGAAGTGTATGTCGTGTGTAGGGAGGGCCATTAACTTGTCTTCAACATTTAGCATCTGCAAGAAGCTGAGAGGTTGAGACTTGATTTTTTGACGAAGCTAAATTTGGTGGTGAAATGGCGAAATTTGAGGGTTTTTTTAAAAAAAAATTTTATTTCCACAGAGGGAATTGTTTTGTTAATGTAGGACTGTTTTGGAAAGAAAAGAGAACATTTTTCTTTTTTGATTATTGATTTATGGTTGTTTGGAGTCTGTCCTTAATCTATTGTTGCCTAAATAGTTGAGTTAAATATAACTTGAAAGTATTTCAAGAATGGCTTTAAAATATTTTGTAAGGATTTGATGGGAAAAATCCTAAATGGAAAGGTCCACCGGCTTTTAAAGGCTTAATCTTCTTCTTTTTTAAAATTTCTTCTTTACTTTGTATTTTTTTAAAGAAAATCTACTTTGTTTATAAATCTAAAACTGTTTTAAAATGTCCAACATTTTTTTCTTCAAAAGTCCCAGTAGCTAAGTGTGAACTGTCACCTAAATTATCCTATCTTTTTGTGGATGACCATAAACTTGGCAAGAGAAGAACGTTTAGGAAATCTCATTTTGTGGCTCTCCGCCATTTTCTCTCCAAATGGATGGAATTGATGTTGGATATTTACTCACATGATATTTATTCTTTTGTTCAGATTTCAATTTCGATATGGATGGCATGTAAAACGCAAAAAGTCGCTCTCAAAGGTCAAGTAAACAACAAAAAAATCTTATTTAGAAGTATAATAAAAAATTTGTTTTATTTCCTTCTTTTTTTTCAAATTGAAAAAAAGACTTGTGACAAAGATTCCCTTTTCATTCTTTCCAAAGGAAGTATGCAATAACCAGATCCACTTTTAAACGCATATGAGTCCCATAATTCACTTCAAATTAAATTTCTTAAAAGTGGCTTCACAGCAATATAGTTTAACTTAACAACTTCTAGGACTGGTTGCACGATCCTCAGTTAAGCGTTAATCGTGTACTTTATCCTATTAATGTGTGACAATCTAAAATTAGCGCTTAATGCGTTAGGTGCATTCCACCCTAAACATTTATTTCTCAATGTCGCAATTGAAATTGTTAAATTGATTACATAATGCAAGGACAATAAGTTGACCAAGCAGTGGAGCGTTTTACTCACTTGCCAACAGAAATGAGCCAAGTTTATGAGAATAATCCAATATCAGATTGCGATGTTAGTCTCTTTGTGTTTTGATATCTGTCATCTTTAAAAAGATCGTTGCTACGTCCGAATTTGGCACGGTTGCCTTTGACAAAGAGCCAGGTTTTTGTGTCTCTGTCTTTTCTTCAGGTCTCAGCTTGAAAGGAAGCGGCTACGGTTACATAGTGGTATCCAAGGCTCCCTGGGTTGTGACGTTGATCAAGTATCAGGGTCGTCTCTTTAAAGAAATTTCCAGTGAGAAAGAATAGAATGGAAGTAAAAAATAAATAAAAAAATAAAAAAAATAAAAAAGATTCAAGGCGCCAGCCTATCTTGTAGCGATCCTGTGTGTTATTGGGAGAAAAGGAAAAAAAGGTGATATTTTTGTTGCTGCTCTCGGAAGCAATGCTCGTCTTTTTCCTGTCTGATAGTGACTCCACTATTTCAAGATAGCGTGTAATGATTAGTGCGAACTGTTAGGGCAAGGACATCAATCTAGAGTATTTTATAATTGGAAATAGTGTGATAATGGAGCGCGCAGATAGGAAAATAAAGTTGTGCATTTTTTTTATCTTCTCGAGTTTGTGCAAGTATGAAGGCAAGTATTGTTATAAAAGATGGCATCCCATGAATTTAATGTGAAAAAATAAAGTGCAATAAATTTCCACGTGACTAAGTAAGTGGTAAGTTTCAATCGAGAGTTATGGGTAGAAAAAGAGGGCTTTTAACGATAATAAGAATCGATAAGGAGAGAGAGGCCACTGCGAAGAGGTTACTGTTGAAGAAGACTACCATTATACTATATGCTTTAATGATGTACTGTAAAAATAAAGGATATAATATAGGTTGTTTATATTTATGCTGGCATCGATTTTACTTGGTTATGGCGGTGTTTGACAAAATGAGCTTAGAGTAATGGCCGTGCAAGCTTTTCCAGATATGCTTCTATGATGGTATTGGAGGTTGGATTATTCAAGTTGTGATTTTCTATTAACTTTGTTGAAATGTAAAAATAAAGGTGATCGAAATGGTTGATAATGGTTTGGGGTTATTTTGTTTTGGCTTTAAAGTTGGATCTTTAAGTTATGCACTCTTTGTTTTCCCTAAAACTGAAGTCTGTTCGGTGCCACCTTGGGGTTAAGTTGCCTCATTATAAGTAGTCTGTTAGGTTCATTATGTGACGCTTTTGTTATTTAATCAGCAAGTTTTAAGGCTGTCAAAAACAAACACAAGAAAGCACGTCAATATGAAAATTACTAGTGCAAATAAGCGCATGATTTTATTTTCCAAGTTTGTTGTATGTTGATAAAGTGGGGAAAAACTGAACACATCTAACTGATTTAGGAATAGATGTTTTGATTTAAAAAAAATTGTGATTTGCTTAGTGGCGAAGTTGTGGTTGGGATTTAAGGGGCAAATCCATTTAAATGAAAAATAAACACAATATTTGTAATTTTTTTTTAACATTAGAAAAATAATTTTGAAAAAAATTAATTCAATGTGTGAAATCTTGTTTGGTTTAACAAAACATTTTGAAAAAATTTTTGTTTTAAATTTAAGAAAATTTTTTTTTAAAAAAACGATAAAAATTTGTTAATTAGTGACTTAGCAAAATTCCAGCATACTTTTCCATGAATTCACGATAAATACCATGCCCTAACGCCAGAAAAACACTGCTCATCCCTTACTTTCCCTCTTATTTGCAACTCAGATTTTTGCCATTATTGATTTAAAATGTAAAACTTTACTACTAAGATTTAATAGCAGTGACATCTGTTGTCAGGCTTTTGATTCACTCACATTTAACCGCACTATCTCTTTCCTCCTTTAAAAGAAACAAGGAAACACTATAAATAAATAAAAGTATGGTACCATCATAAATGAACGCATTGTTTCCTCCCCCGAAGTAGTGTGCTATTGATAAACTAGTACTAGTGCAAGAAGATTGATATTTACTCCCTTGTTTCCAATCTTGGCAAAGTGTTAGGATGCTGGGCGGTTTTCGTATTTCACACTCGGGGGACACTACCGGTCTTCGACTATTACCTTTAGCAAGATCCACGTCAAGTGCTGCACCTGCAATTACTTTGACAAAAGGTGCGGTAAGCATGACACCACAAATCTCACAAGTCTCGGAATTTTAGCGAATTCCTTCATTGATCCATTTTTTCCTTCCAACGTATAAATTTTTAAATTTTTCGAATTTGGATATGCATTAATTTTTTTTTTAATTTTAAATTTTTATAATTCTATTACTTTTCTTTTTATAGCCGTGATGTTTTGGTAATTTGTTGAATTTTTAATTTTTAATTTCGGATTTTTGAAACTGTGAGTTTTGTTCCCTCAAGACGTTGTAGAAATAAGTGAATATAATTAGTTCATTTGAAAAGCTGATGTCGCGCGATTAGGTGTTATTGTAAGGTACGAATTGAGATATTAAAAATTATTCATTCAGCAAAAGTTTTCAATTATGTATGTCATGATGTGTGCATAAAGTTCATTAGTAATGTATAGGAAAATGAGTCTCTGTGGGATTTTCGATTGCATGATAACAGATATTTATGCAACATGTGTGAAACTTGGGATCTACCTGCGGTCTGTAGCTGATTATTTTATATTCCCTGATTTTCTTTCCATTTTTATCATTTTTTTTATTTTTAAAATTTTTCTATTTTTTTTTAAAGAGAAAAAAATTGCAGAGAATTTCGAGATGAGTTTTACTCGCTGCCATTTTTGCTATAAACCGATGATGGATGATTGATTATTATTTTTTTACAAATAATTTTTTCTTTTCAAAAGAAAAAAAAAGGGTTTTAACGCTTTTTGTTCAAAAGAGGTTTTTTTCTTTTCTAGTATAGAAATTCTTTGATGGCGTGTAGAATATGGAACTTAGTTGTTTTTAATACATTTTATTGAATGACATGTGACATTTCAAAAGAAGGAAAAAAAATTAACTCATTTAAATTTTTTGAATGGAATTTTTATTTTTCACTAAAACTTTTTCAACATTTAAAACTCAAAAAATAAATCCAATTATTATTAAAGTGAATGTACATAACATTTCATATAAATTCATATAAATTTATAATATTTCACATCAGTTTTCTTTATCCAAGCACTCAATCACATAAATTAAGTGGGAAAGTAAATTATTTTCATTACAACCTTCATTTATCAATTGAATTTAATACTTTCTAACACTTCTTTAATTGAACTGTGAATAAATGTAACTTTCACAGTTTTTTACGTTCACTTGGAATTGTAATTAACACGTACACCTGTGTTTTTTGAAGCGTATTTATGGTATTACGCTCAGTGAACCAGTTATAATTTTTTGCGTTTTTATGAGTATTTTTTGATGATGCCGCCCTCGTGCCTGCGGTGCTCGCTTCTATTCTTTAGTTAAATACCGTATCTAAGAAATGACTAAATTAATTATGCTCATGTGCTGAATTAAAAAAAATTAATAATGTTTTTCAAGTTTTGTTTTGCATTCAGCTGTTCATGTGTTAAAATATTCAGTAAATTGGGGGCTTTTTTTCCTAATCAATGCACAATGAACTGAAAAAATAATTAAATGAGAATATTGATTGAGGCAATTGTTTTGTTTTATCAAAGGGAAGGAAAAAATACTGCTGATTGTACGAATTTAAAGGTTCACAGTTCACTGGGTCACAATGAGTGTTTGGATTCGGAAATTTGCATAGGAATCGCTACTGATTATGCAGTTAAAAGGCTTTTCTACTCTCCATGTTTGGCTTTTAGCTGATGATTATTAACTGAGTTTGTGTTGTAACATCCTGTACTAATGTTTCTTAAAGTATTGCTCGGAATGATACATCGGACATGAATTTTATTATCATTTTATTGCTGGTATATTTGATGCTGCTTATTGAAATCACATTATCAATCGCTTAATGTTGTCACGTTTAAAGTTAATATCAGAATACGCTTTCGCATCGACATTATATTTATTATAATTACTGCTTCGATTGTGGGATTTAAAAAAAAAATTTTTTAGTGCTAAATTGACCGGAATTGTTCAATTCATTGTTTTTGCTATTTAAGATATAAAATTGCGTAATAGAGGTCTCAAAAGTGACGAAAAACTTAAACATTTTGAATTTTAATAAGTGATTTTAAAATAAAATGGTTAATTTTTATAAATAAGTCTGAAACCCTTTAACGATCGTTGTTTTGATTATTATAACTTTACTACATACATACAGAGCCCCAAGGCGACCATATTCATAATAGTTATCAACTTTAAAAAGACTGAAAATTAGAAAAACATAGATTTATTGTAGCGTAGGAAACATTTTATAAAATTAACTTCTTTTTATTGCATCAGTTAACAAAATAGTTCACAAGGGATACGAAAACACGATTCAAGCTGTTTATTTTCATACACTATATTTATTCTTACTAAATTTAAGGATTGTTTGTTTTCTCATTACCACTTACGCTCAAGGTAAATTAAAACTGTTATAATTAAAATTTTACTAATATTTGCAACGAAACTTTTCGTTTATCTTTTACATTATGCTTTGACGTTACAACACCAAGACGAGCCAAGTGTGTAATTTTTGCTTGTTGGGTCAACGCAATACGCGGAGTGTAATGTTTTGCTTGTAAATTGTTTACTCAAACATTTTAGTTAATGTAATTTAATTTTGTTTGTGTGTAATTTCGTATCATTTCAAATGTGATGTTTGTTGTTTAATTAAGATAAGATAAGAACTATAATCAAGGAGAGCAGCAAGCTACACGTTGGCGAGTATTAATTACGTTGACTTCACCTACTATTCTAAGCAATAACGATTAACCTGACGTAAGTTAGCAGACGGCAATTACTCTTGATAATACAGACAAACGAAATCAATATTTTATTAAAGATACGTGATTTCTTTGAACCTGTTTTATTTCCACACGTTTTTATTAAAGAAGCTAAAGTGTGGAATGTTTACAAGCAAATCAAAGTCACTTTTTTGGCTTATCAATCAAGGAAATGCTCTGAGCCTTGAAATTTATGCACTTATAAGTGTGATGTCTGTGACCGAAGTCGTCTAGTTGATGCAAAAGTGCTCAGAGCTAAGAAAAGTTTATACATTTCCAAAATTGCCCACTGGAGGGTATCAAAAAGATCAATATTGCGCAGCAAATACAAGAAATGGTTATATTTACATCTCTCGTGGCATCTAAATGTTATTTGAAGTCGGTGTTTTACGGATAAAATTATTTAGTAAATTTTTAAAGGGAATGACAAAGGAATTGTTTATTTTTGGTTAATAGGGATCGTCTATTTCGATTAGAAATGTTGGGAGCTTGAAATAACAACATTGAAATGAAATTGAAACCACCTGGTGCAAATTCTAACACGAGTAATACCACGTTTTGCAGCATCTGGGCTAATTTCCTGGAGATAAGGATCATTTCACATCAAATCATGTGAAAATATCTGTTTCCATTGAGGGAAAAAATAAAATAAATAAAATTGAGGCAAAAAAAGGGGAAAGAAAAATGGCAGACAATTTAGTCTGGGATAAGTTTAAGCCTAGTATGAGATGTTGGCTCATATTTCAAAGAAAAGTCTTTGTGCAGCCATTAAGAAGCTCTAATCTTCACTTTGAAATCCTTTTGCAATTAAACGAGGTCCAATTACCATTGATGAGTGTAGTAAAGTATGGAGTTTTTCTAGCTCTTGACATTTAATCGATTAATAAGTGAATTTTGCCTGAAAATCGGTCTACGTCAGGGATTTTGTGTTGAAATGGGAATTTTACATGGGAAAAATTGAGAAATGAAAAATTTATACAATTCTGCCCCAAGTTGATTGTTGCTTTTAAGTTTGATGAATGACTCGTGATGTATTCTTGGCATAATTCCCGGATGAAACTGGGTCAATATTTTTGTTTAGCAGTTTAATTACTCGTTCCAGTCTTTGATGTTTCTTTTTTCTTGTTGCATGGTTAAATTACAATCATTTCTTTAAATATTTATAGTATTCTCTAAATATTTATACTGCTTTAGTAATTTGATTTACAGTGCACTAAAGTAAAGCTTGCGAGTTAAGTTAAGAAATCAACTACGAAGTTAATTTCTTTTAAAACCTTTTAATTTCAATAAGAAAAAAAAACGAGTTTAAAAGGAATATTTTTCACTTCTTCCTTCACTTCAAGCCCGTTCCCCACCAAAATAGTGATATGACTGTTTCCCATAGCAACCCAATGTCATCTGGTCTGGTGGTCAGACAGTATGAGGCTATTGAAATAGCAGTGCACCTAGCAGCTGTCAGTTTGATTTTTTCGACCTTATTGCCTACAGTGCACCATGTCCAATTACAAACTTATAATGGCAATAATGATGTATGGGTAACTTACAACTCAATTAGTATTGATTAAGGAAATTGAAGTTTACGAGTTAAAAATAAATTCACAAATGTAAAAATGTAATGTAATTTAACAGTGACCTAACTTTAATATTATGGATTGCTGAAAAGAGTTGTAAACAAAGTCCATTTTTAAAAGGGAAGACATATTTAAGTCGATATTGGATGCTAAATGCAATAAGATTTGTTACACATACCGTAAAACGGGGGGACTTTAGCACTGCAGTAGAGATTGTGCAGTGACCAAAAAAAAGATTTCAGAGCTTGTAGC
>JAQIXT010002402.1:0-10995 GCA_034700445.1 Stenotaenia linearis | reverse complement strand
CGGATATTACGAACTCTCGATATTGCGAACAGATTTGACGGTCTCTTCGAGTTCGTTATATTGAGGTTCGACCTGTACTGTTATTTTTGGATATTGTTATTTGTTGGACTTACGATGAGAGTACATGAATTATATAAATACTTCCAACCAATTTTGTACTAAGCCTAACAGTCTAATATAGTAATATATTAAGAAAGATTGATACAATTTATTTCACATTTAGTGAAATGAATGTTGCAGAATTCTGCAGAAATTTATTTTGAGTAAAAAATTTTGACATTTCATTATTAGTTTAAGTTTCCAGTTGAATTTATGACAGTTGTAGGTTTTTTTAGATAGCACTTTTGCTAGTGTTCTAAACATAGTTTTGTTGGAAAATCAATGCTAATTAAATGTAGTTGGTTTTGTGTTATCATTCTGACTTGACACTCATTTGATTTGATACAATCTATTAAAAGTTCACAGTGATGTTCAGACCGAGATGTAACGAATTGTTCATTGTGGGATGTAATCGACTTGTCATGGCTAATTTTCTAACTTCAAATGGGCATTCTTTATTTCTTCTTTTCAAAAAATAATCTATAGATACTGGTTTTTACTGTTATGGTTGTTGGTTGTGCATCTGGATGTGATTTGATGCAGTTATTAAATCACAAAAAATGAAATTGCAAAGACACACTAGCTGCATTCAAAAATTAAATTAAACTTAAAGGAATAGTGCGGGATAATTTTAAAATTTTTGAGGTTATTTCGGACGTTTTGAAAGCCTTAAAAATGATCTTCATTTACTTAGCATTGATCTATATATTTTTATATCCAAACGTGATCTGTATGAGAGGTAAAAAAAACAATACACACTGCAATGTAAAGTGCCGTAATTAGGCACAAAACTGAAAGGAAACTATGTTTAGATTATAGTGTTTGAATGTAGCTAGTGAGTCATCTATGCATGTCGTCACTTTGGACAACCGCGGTATGCAATTCCACACATGGTTAAACAGATTATTCTGGTTGGACTCTTCAAAGACCTCTTCTGAAGCATCACTTATTGTTAGAACTAGGGCGTAGGGCTACTGTAAGATATTGTTTTTTCCTCCACTAATTTCTTGTGGGATTTTAAGAAATTTTAAGTATCTTCTAAGAATTTACTGTAAGAAAATGTCGCAATATCTTACTGTGAAGTCTTAACTTGACATACAAGATTACTATGATGTATTTTTATCTCGGTATCTGATTGCGTTTGAACCTCTAGCATTTTATTTGAATCAACCATTGAGAGAATATGGCACAAAGTGATGTCATCAACATTGAATTAAGATCGATCATGATTGGCTGGCTGTAGCTTTTTACGTTACTTTATAACGAATTTGATGTAAGGAAAGTAGCTGCGTCAGGTTGATTTCAATCCCTCAATACGTCATTCCTTACGGTAAGTCTCAGCATGGGCGCACACAGGATTTTTTTCAGGGGTGGTCAAAATGATGTACATGAGTGAGCGTGAAGCATAATAGTGAGCAAAGGGGTGTGACATTTTAAAAAAATCGGCTTATAATAATTAATATTTGTAATAGTTTATAAAATAGACCCTTTATAGTAGCTGCATTCGAAAACTGATTGCACATGTTCAGTTGTGTGTTTAGTGTATTTAAGTGTAACTTTTGTTTTCGAATGCTGTGTGTTTAAATTTGTTGCACTTAACAATTACGCATGTTTATGTGTGAATTGCGTGTGACATCTGGTGGTCTTTCATGTCGCAAATATGGCTGAATGCATAAACAAACAAAAATATGCTGATGCCGTAGAAGTTTATATACCAAGATAAACCTGTTTAAATGCAATTAAACAGGTTTAAAGGACTTTTCGAATTCAGCTACTGAAAATTCACCATAAAATGTTAATGTTTGGCAAAGTTTAAAACTTATTTTTGGCCTATGTGGGCCAATGTAAATCCTGGAAGAAGTATACAGGCCGATCGGGTAGGGGGGGGGGCGATCGGCCAGGGGGGGTTGGCCAATGCCGTCGACCCCCTGCGGCACCTATGAGTCTCAGTGTGAATCCACCACAAGACACTACAGTCAGCCAATCAGAATCTATCTTACTTCAACATTAAAGATGCCATTGTATGTCGTGCTGTCTAGTTGGTTAATTTGAATAAATTAAATGCTGCTTGCAAATATAAACATTGCAATGCCATAGTAAAATATTGCTTTGTTTTCTTACATTTTGGCTCAGCATGACCCTACCATTACAGGCATTCCTAACAAGAAAGCTCCTTTAATCTTAGTAGTGCACCTATTTATTTTTAATGTGTCTTTAGTGTTAGTACTTGCATAAATAATTGTTACCTTCCAGCCAGAGTACACAATTGGGATTAAAACTAACTTTAAATTATAGATCTTCATTTTTAATTAGCACTCTTAAATGATTCATGAAATTGGAAAACCCTTTAGTCCAACTTTAGTTACACTGACTATTATATACTAATGCTGAAGATTACACACAATGTTATTGAATAAATTATCATTCATTATCCCTTTTGGTCAACCCTTTAAAACATTTCATTTAATTGCTACCCATCATGCATTTTAAATGCCTTAATTCAAAATTAAAAAAATAATTAACTTTATGGATTATTTCATTATTTTATGAAACATAATCACATGTCCAATAGAAATTAAAATTCTCAAACAGTAATCCCCATAAAAGTAACAGCCAAGAAGATTA
Source organism: Stenotaenia linearis (assembly GCA_034700445.1). NCBI lineage: Eukaryota > Metazoa > Arthropoda > Chilopoda > Geophilomorpha > Geophilidae > Stenotaenia > Stenotaenia linearis. Next base: position 8,271 of record JAQIXT010002402.1, on the reverse strand, counting down.
GTCCTAAGAACATTATATTGACATTATTATGATTAAATATTAAAGTTTTGAATTTCAAAAAAGTCATAATTTATAAAAAAAAAAAATATACATAAATTTTTTGGTAGTGAATGATTTATAAACCACTTTTATCAAGTCACTCCACAACATTTATGAGGTTAAATATACATTGCACTAAATGATAAAACTGATCATAAAAGTTTTAAAACATAAAAAATTTTATTGCCTTATAAAAGATGGACCGGCTTTTTATCTGTTTAAGCTAAAAGTTAACACTGCTGTTTATGGCTTCATCATGTAAAAGTGCTACTGGGTAATTTTCCTTTAAAGTGTGAGCTGAATTGAATTTTTGAAGTAAATTTATGAATTGAAATTTATTGCTATTGTTAATTTATTTGTAGCAATTATCAGCTTAATCAGGTGGAACTGTTTTAATTGAATGGATTGAGTTAATGGTGAAGGGAGAAACTGGGTTTGTGTAAAGGTTGCTGGTAATAAAAAGAGTAGTAAAAAGTTTGTACAAATTTTCTGTTTATTAATTTGGGAATTATGGCTTCCTTTATTAGTGTATTGGTTTTAATTATTTTTTTTGGAATTTCCTGTGTAATTTGTATATGGCAATGAAGTGAGTGGTAATCATGGATTCTGGTTGACCAAATTGATTTGCTCTAATGGTTTGTTCACATTTGTAATTTAATGTTTTTGAAAGTTGTAAAGCTGACAGCATCAGAGAGTAGAGAGTTTGCAAAGAACAAAACTTATGTCTTATAACTTATAAATCCTATGTTAATTATAAATCTAACTTATATTTAACGTGGAATTTATAAGTTATAAGACATAAGTTTTGTTCTTCGCAAACTCTCTAGTTTGTGGAAAACAAAACTTATGTTTTATAACTTATAAATTTTATATTAACTAGGTCAGTCGCTCGTGTTGCTCGCTCCTGGCCTACAGTATGAAAAGTTTAGGATAATATTTTTATTAGGGAAAAAGGAAGAATTCTGGCAATTTGTGAGGGATTGGGTGTTTTGAGTGTGAATTGAAAGATTTCATAAATTTCAGTAAAAAGAGGTCAGAATATGAACTCTGTATTACGTGTAGAACTATTTTAAACTTCAAGATGTGAAATCAATATATTAAAAATGATAGAAAATACATTAATTTTTGGATGCACGGATTTTAAAAATAACAAATCAGCACAACTGTTAGGACAATTCTCCATATTTAAAAATCTGTTCAGCTGGGAGCGCTATTAGGTTTCTGAGTCTCACATTTAGGGGCAGCACAATCTTTTCATTGGTAACCGCCATTTTAATCTAACAATGCCAACTGCTGCTAATCAAGTGAAGCGGTTACAGCAGTATGATAAATGCTTAAGTTGAAGTGCTTTTTAAGGAGAAGTCCAATATCTTAAACTGAACTCCCGAGGGCTAGCAAATTTAATTTCTAAGTGACCTAATTCCTATTAACAATTATATTTTTTATTGTAGATTTGAAAATTGTGTAAATTTAAGTAAATTTAAAAAATACAGAAATTTACAGAGTTTTAAATTTTTTTTTAAAAGTTAGTATATTCAAGAAAACTGACAATTGTTCCTTGGTTGTGCATCCAAGGGTTAAATACACATTAAATATAAGTAGTTACGATTTAACTGACTTTTCTATATTCATAAACAATTAATTCCCACTTAAAGAACCACAATATCACAAAATTTACCGGAAAGCGTTCACTTAAAACCGTCAATATAACGAACATTTGTTCTTTACAACAAATTTAATTATTGTAAATTTTTGTAAATCTGATTTTTCTTTGTTCACTATTTATATATGGTGCATTTGTACCAGTGAAAGAGAAGAAAAGTTGGTATATGCCATGATTGATTCGGTGTCTGATATGTATTCTACCATTTACTCGCTGAAAGAGCATGGATGTGAATTATGGTCGAAGAGCACGCCATAATTTGTAACACTTGAAAGACAAGATAAGTCGTGTTATTCATCATCTCCCCGTATATAAACATAGCGAGAGGTTTCAAATCCGGTTTACTAGTTGACCACCAAGGGAAACTTTGTTGGCCACTTGCATTATTTTATTTCTTTACTCCAAGGATAAATAATTCACTGACGTAGATGGGATTGGTCAATTTTATGGCTTTGTCCCTTGCTGTTTCTCCTTTTATAGATGGAAAAGTGTACTGGGACTAGATTGAATGTCTTTTTATCTCTTTTTATATCTTCTGGTTAATATTTGAGGACTTGTGGTTAATTTTTTTTTTAATTTGCAAAAATTTATGTCTTATAACTTATAAATTCCATGTTAATTATAAATTAGATTTATGATTCTGTAAACGGTTAACTGCAAACTGTCCATTTAGTGGGTTTTATTGATGAAAATTAAATTTTGAATTATTTAATGTGAAAATAACAGGGTAAGTGACACAAATCTGATGTGAATTGCTGAGAAATGGCCATATAATTAGAGTTTTATTTGAAAAATGGTTTTACAGTAGCTGCTGTACTAAAGTTAGGCTTCACTGTGTAATTTTGTTTGTTTGTGTTTGTGTTTCATAATGTAGCTAAATATATAATATTCTGTTTACTAAAACACAGTTAATTGCTTTTTTGTTTTTTAATAAATAATAATTATGCAACTTTGTTGACAAGGTGCAGAATGTTTTGCAGAAGAAAAGGTTAGATTTTATACTGTTGAATATATATAAAACTGTAAATTTATGAATTAGGTGTGGTATTTGAATAAAATTATTGATTTCCACCCTTTATATTGCTTTCATTAAATAGTGGCAGTGCAATAAAAAGGCGTGGAATTGGTGAAGAATAGCAACAATAACCTAGTATCAGTAATGATATTGAAAATCAGAATGAATGCTTGGGATTATCCATAATGTATGAAATGTTACACGCGTAATGGTTGACTGATGTATAAGTTGGGAAGAGAACATTAGAGAGTTTGCGGAGAACAAAACTTATGTTTTATAACTTATAAATTCCATGTTAAATATAAGTTAGATTTATAATTAATATGGAATTTATACGTTATAAGACATAAGTTTTGTTATCCACAAACTCTCTATTAAGGGCTAAGAATTGTCATAAATTTTAAAAATGTGTACAAACTGTGTTGCAGCTACATAGATTTTTGTAAATAGATTGAATATAGAAATTCAACATAGCTGATACATGGATTGAATATAGAAATTTTATATAACTGCTACATGGATTGTTACATAGCCTGGTGAGATTTGCTTATTGGAAATTTGTTAATCGGTAAACTTTTGAGTCCGATTATGTACACTTGTGCTTCGACCTGGGAATTTGTATTTGAAGCGAGAGTTTTATTAACGATGATGGTATGTACCTTTCGGTTAATAAAGCTTCAACGTTCTATACACTTTATACTTTTGCATTTGTTACTCAACTGGAACTAAGCCAAACTACGTGCCGACACAGTGCTGGCATTGTGTAAAAATAGTAGCTTGCATTCTGGAAGGAAAACACAGGTGTGCATTTTTACTCTAGAAAAACCTTTGTTTTGCTTGGACTTAAGGAAGCATTTTTGAGTGAAAAAATTTTATTTGAAGTATGATATTCTTGAAATCCAATTTTGAGCAATTTTCAAGAAAGAAGAAAATGTGAAACTAGTTACTGGAAACCGGTTCACCAAAAATGACTGAAGATTGGAAGTAAGAAAGAAATGTGGTTAGAAAACACTTGTATTTCTGGGGTTTGCTCCTCCTCCTGGTTTTAAATTTGAATAGGAAACCATACCTTTTGATTGAGGATTTCTTTTTGGTTTCTTGTTTGGCCTTCAGAAGATAGGTGAAAGCGTCAATATTTTGAGAAGCCTGCAAGGGAGTAGACAAAAGTAAACAAGTTTGAGATGTAAACAACCTCCTAAAAGAATATTGGCTACTCAAACGGAGTCAGTAGCAATCTGGGAAATGTTGCAAGGAACAAATTGAAAATTCTTTTTCCTAAACTACTGTGGGATGTGGGATGGAATTTCTTGCCACTTGAAACCGTTTGCTTTTTCATTTTTGATCGAGGGAACTTTTTTTCTTTTAAAAGATTTGTTGCTGGACAAAGACAGGAAAGTTTATTGCATTTGGCGTTTGTTCTGTAACGACGACTAAGGCCGAGCGCTTCTTCTGGAAATTTTGCCACTTTGGAGATTTTTAACATGCAAGAACGTGGGAACGTGGACTGTCTTTAATTCTTTTTTGATGGAATGCTTCGCTCTTGCGAAGGAAAAACCACTGACCTTGGTTTTAGGATCAAACCCGCATCATTTGGCTGAAGGAAAGCGCGCTAACCACAAGCACCGGTCTGTAGACTTTCGAAAGGCTGCTCAATAGTGCAGAATAAGAGCTTACAAGAAGCTTTAAATTATTGTGGACCTTTAGAATTGGTGAATATTGAGGATGGGTATTTAGTTCTATTGCAAAGATTGCAAATACTGTATTTCATCGATGAGAAGTCGCTCTCGAATATAAGAAAATGAGTTTCTCGATTGAAGGAGACAGTAGAGTTGAGACCAGAGTATCATTCAGGATAGTAATAAATAGTTGATGTTTTGATGCTATAAATTTTATGAGTTATTTTGTTAAGTCTTGGATCCTTGATTGTCTGCAGCTGCAGTCTATATAATTCTTGGAGGTCCAAGGCCCATTATTTTGTTTGTAATTGAATGTCATTCTTTATGGACTTTTGTTGTGTATTTTGTGGGTGCTGGATGTTGGTTTTCTATTTGTTAATGGGGGTAAACTAATTGTTATTCTATTTAGTAAAGAAAACTGTTTTCAAATACAAAGTGCTCATTGTTCCAACTTTTGTGGTCACATGCAGACAAGCTATAGTGTCTTTGGATCAGTGAACACTGTCCATTGCTTCTGATGAAAGAAAACCACATGAGTGAATCAGATTTGATCAAATTAAATTATTTTTAAAAAAAAGCATTTCTTATAATTTACAAATTCCATGTTAAGTGTAAGTCTGATTTATAATTAAAATTGAATTTATAAGTTATAAGACAATTTGGTTTTCTGCAAACTTTAGTAAAAAATTACACCTAAGTTGTTATATAACTAAGAATAAATTTTATTCAAATTAAAACTGACAAAATCCACTGGCATTTTACACATGTGGTCCCATTGTAAGTCTATTAAAATGGGTTTATAGTACTAAAGTTCTTAAAATAGATGCTGCAACTCAGTCACAGCTCTAAAAATAGAAATTCATTACTTGTAAACAAGAGGAAGTCAGTTTCCTGTACATGACTTCAATGCATTATTTATTCATAATTCACTGATAGAAAAACCAATTGAATTCAAATTTTATTTGCTGTATATAATTGGCCATTAACACTGTTATATACAGTTCCTAATTTTCAGTGATTTTGATTTTCTTAAATCAATTTTATATAACTTTTAAAGGCTATTGAAAGAATATATTTTCTCCATGTAATTCAACCTTGAAGCATAAACAGCATGAAACATAATAAAGTAAAGAAAAAAAATGAAATTACATATTGTTCTATTGTTTTGGATGAGAGAAATAGCAAATTATAAATACATCAAGTTTAATGAGGTGCTAAAACATGAGTAAATCACACAAGTTGACCATTATCTTAAAGAAGTCATAACAAACTTTTATTAACTTGAATTTTAAAGTGACATTACTGGATGTTGTAACAGTCTTTGTTTAGAACAACTAGTAATAACCCTTTGTTTTGGTTTAAAAAGAAAAATAAAATGTCATAAACATGTTAATTATAAACAACAATATAAATAGTCAAAGGACTTCAATTTTCCAGAAATTGTGTCTGTCAATCAAAATTGTGTTGTGAATAGAAAGTTTGCTCTTAGATACTAAGTGCTCAAGAAGAGCTGTCAAGTGAAGAATTGTCAAAAGTTGTATCATGTGATCTCTCTTGGTAGTTGCAGCATTAGATCAAGTTGTCAACAGTTTTTCTGTACAGTAATTGAAATTAAAGGTGGAATTCTTTAAATTATTGTAAGGAAAGTTCAAGAGGATGTGATATGAGTATACTTCAGTAAATTTAGATGTGGGATTAAGAGGTGGTGTTGATTCTATCTGGGCATGGAGGCATAATGTGGTATTAAATTTTGTTTTCATAATAGGAATAAAACCAAATTTGCAAATTTGAATGAGTTGGGAGTTTGTGGAAAACAAAATTTATATCTTATAACTTATAAATTCCATTCTAATTATAAGTTATATTTATTAATAGAGTTTGCGGAGAACAAAACTTATGTCTTATAACTTAAATTCCATGTTAAATATAAGTTAGATTTATAATTAACGTGGAATTTATAAGTTATAAGACATAAGTTTTGTTCTCCGCAAACTCCCTATTATCGTGGAATTTACGAGTTATAATGTATTTGTTTTGTTCTCTGCAAACTCTGAATCAAGAAACAATAGATTAATATTTAATGTTTGTTGACTTCAAAAGTTGTAGCTTTAGCGACTAATAAGAGTTCTGTCATGAGCATGGAGCTAGATAAATGGGTTACTAACCAAAGTAAAGTGAATCAATAGAGTTTGCAGAGAATAAAATTTATGTCTTATAACTTACAAATTCAATGTTATTTATAAAAATCATTTATAATTAACATGGAATTTATAAATCATAAGTTTTGTCCTCCGCAAACTCTAAGGTTATGTTATGTGTTATACGTTATACCTAAAAGCAGCTGTTACAGTTTGCTACAATGTAGTTATGGCACTGAGTCTGAGAGTGTGCTACTTTAGTGTAATGTATATTCGCTGAACTAACTACGGTAGGAAGTTTAACATTTCCAACATTGTACAACAGCTTTAATTCCCTTCTGAACGATAGAATGAACATGGAGAATGCATACAAGTACAAGTACAAACTGGAATACCCAAATGTAAACACAAAACTGCAGTATGGTTCTGCCAATAATTTTCTTTGCTCTGCAGAAATGTATTGGTTGCTCAATTGTAAACAAATGTAAAGTAATGCTTAACTTATACCTACATGGGCGTCCGCAGGATTTTTTCCAGGGGGGATCAAAATGATGTACATGACTGAGTTGTAAGGTACAATTGTAAGCGAATGTGTGGAATTAAAGGATGGCATAGGTGAAATGGTAAAAGATTGGTCACAAAATTCATAAAATGAGATAATTTTCTTTGTGGAAATTAAATTTAGTTTTAGCTTTTAGCCAAAAGTCTGATTTTCTGCATGAATCGAAACTTAAACCAAAATAATATTTAAAATATAAATAAATACCATATTACCCTGCATTAGGCAGCATGCTGCTAAAAGTGGGATTGACCTACTTTTCGCCTGGGAGCAGTTGGTCTATTTTGCGGCATGCCAGGAAAATCGGGGCCATGCCGGTAAAAACGAATTTTACAAAAATTAACGAAAATCAATAAAAGAAATGAAAAATTTATTCAGAATCAGCATTTTCCTCCTCATCCTCATCATTTTCATCCAATAATTAAATTTGGAGAAATCGAATCCCAAGCTGTTTTGACCCAGTCTACAACTGCTTCGTATGATGCCCTCTTTCTCTTTCCTGTTCGCGTAAACTCCTTTTTTCTATCCTGTAACCAATCTTGCCATGCTTTTCTCATAGCAGTCACGGAAAAGTCAGATATTCTATTACTCGATCACGAGGAAAAAGAGGTTATGTAACAATGCATTTATGACTCGAATTATCCGGCACTATGGTCGACCCCGCTATTTCGCGGCATGCTGCCTAATGCGGGGTAATATGGTATATTTGAAACGATCAAAATAGCTTGGATTGAAGCAAATCTCATTTGTTTTAACCTTATTTTGATTAAAGTAAGATGGAGAGGGAGGGAGGTTGACAGGGGTAGAAGGAGGGTTGGCTGGTCAAAGGGGTCCGGCCGACCCCACCCCCTGCAGGCGCCTATGCTTCCATTACTGAACCCAAACGAAAAGAGTAAATTGTTCTACTGAATTTAACCTTTTATAACAAGTTCTGATATGAAAAATTGTGCTAAATGAAATATTATGCAAACTTTTAATTATATTCTTGTAAATTGTAAACCAGTCAAAACAATTATAACTTAATTAAATAGGTTCTGTCAATCAAATTAAATATGAAAATTGAAATAAAATTAGTCAACTGTCAATTAGTCACATTTTATGATTTACAAGTGCAAAGCATAAGTTTGGAAACTCAAATAAATTTTTGAGTTGTAAATGTTTAATGCTGAAATTATTAATAA
>JAQIXT010002401.1:0-11006 GCA_034700445.1 Stenotaenia linearis | reverse complement strand
AATTTTTGTCAAGATATACAGTATCAGGAAGTGCAATTTATTAATCCACTAATAGGAATTTTGTTTATTTGACATATTCACTGATATAAACTTAGTTTTTATTGATCTTTTCCCAGCTAAAAGAAATTTATAACTTTCAAGTTTTTTACAAACTTGAGTGATAGAAATAGTCAGTTTTTATGCTCTTACTTTTCATTTTTTATGGTAAAGACAGGTAAAAGTGCTGGCTCTCAAAGAGATGGTTGTGAAAGATTTTTTCTTCAGGTTTCAATCACATCAGAAAGATTTTTTCAGACAGGAAATGCATTTTATTAAATTTGTGAAGTAGAAAGCCGTAGTCACCTTCTAAAACAGTGTTGTCATAGAGCTTCAGCGCGTATCAGGAAGCGAACTTTGCATGCAAGGAAGATTGTAAACATATTGAAATTGAATTCTATTTTAAAATTTATGCTAAATTATCGTGTTGATGTCTCTGCGAATAACACATCCTCTTTATTCTTGAACTCCTATTTACGATCTCGAAGAGCGGCTTATAAACAATTTAATTAATTATGTTGTTTTCAAAATTTTTCTATTTTTGTAGAAGTTGAAGTTCGGCGAATGAAATTTTTCTTTTATAAAATTCTACTTGTAATATTGCAATTTATTGAAGTCATTGCATAATTCGAATTCCTCCAAAAACTGCTGGTCATCTTTAATATATTGATACTTGACCTTCCCACATATTTCATCTTAAAGTTGCTGTCGAGTCAATTTCTTACAGCCTTGGCAACGTTTAAGGGATTTTTAAAGATGAATGTTATGTGTACCCACTAACTCACAAAAACTGAATTGCTTCTTAATTGGTTGCAAGATTAAAAACAATACCATAAGCCTTTTATCACAGATAGGGAACGGATTGCTGTCAACTTGATGTAGTCTTTGTGATGCGTCCTATTTTTAGACGTAAAAAAAATGCAAGTTCTGTCCTTAAGTGTTGTCTGGGTGAAATCGAGCGGTAAGCCGACGTCAATATTTGATATTTTTTTTGAAGCTGTTTTTATTCGATTTATGGAATTTAGATATATCGGATGAGGGCATTCTTTTTATTTGTTGTTATAAAGTTTATGGTGCAAGAGAGTTCACCATCCAATAAAAATATTTTAAAAATTTTATAAAAGTTATTGCATCACAATAACTTAAGATTTTCAATTTGTAGTTCTTGTTCTCTGCTGCAACGCTGACAAAGGTACTTGAATACTCTCGAGTAAGAGCAAACAACTGAAACGACATCATAAGTGTTGTCAGCTTCAGTTCCATTACTGCATCATCATTCTTCTTTATATACCTACGTGACATTCTGTGACCGGAAAATACTTTCTGAAGAGATGGGTCTAAACAAATACTCGATCTCTTTTGGATTGATAAAAAGAACCTTAACTCGAAGCGATCAAAACGTAAATGCCAAAAGATGTTATTAATGTTCAAACTCGTGCAGGAATAAAATCGATTTCGAGACGAGAAACGAATCCTTTGTTTACTTGAGCTTTTGTTTACATTTTCAGCTCCTGCAAAGGAGAATGAGAATCGCATACGCTTGCTCAGCTAATGTTAATTATGGCATGTGTTTTGCCATCGATCTAAAGGTAACTTGGCTTCTGGATAAACCTAGATATATTGCGCATGCGCATCATCAGTGCCAGTACGTCTTGTAGATTCCTCAGCGAGAGAAGTTGACGCGCGTGGAGACCACGAGGAAAGCTTGTGCTCGATCCAGAGCAAGCAGACAACAGGTGGGATGTCAGATCAAGCACGCCGTGTTTCTTTACCGGAGATGCCTAAATCGAACGTTGGATTCCAGCCCAAAAAGAAAGGGCGTTCTCCCCCAGCTGAATTCCCCGAATGGAGTGATGATGCACCGCCGCAGCAACGGAAGGAGTCGCGCAGATCGACGCACAGCAGCAGCGGTAGCTCAGCGGGAATCACGGCGGGGAATGCGCTCAGCTCGAGCAATAGGCGTCGTTCAAAGCCGGGCGAGAATTGTCGAGAGAAAAGACGGCGGAAGATTGTGCTCATCATCGTTGGCACTGCCGTAGCATTACTCATAATGAGTATTCTTCTCGTAGCTATTACTCTTAAACTCACCCCTGCTATAGATGAAAAAAGTGAGTTAATGTTCCTCATGAATTGTGGAATTTTTACATAGAAAATTATAATTCATTTCAGTTTCTCTTTAGTTTGTATTGATTCGTACGACTGCCTTTAGCACACATCATCTCATGAAATCTTGTTTTGTTTCACACGTTAAATTTCTTTTAAAAAATTCGTTTTATATTACATATATTGTGTTCGTTGAGGGAGAAAAATGAGAAAATTCCAGGAAAAAAAATTAATATTCATTGATGTGAAAGGCAAAACCATATAAAAGATAAAAACTTTTAATACAATTTCTAGTATAGGCAAAGATAAGCAAGAAAATGATTTTAATTAGAGTAATGGAAAAAAATTAAGAATTTTCTATCGATTTATCTTAAGATACCAAAAAATGGGAAAAGAAAAAGATTTGCTTTATCTGATACCTGACTGAGTTCTGCTCTGAAAGGCCCCCTTTTTAAAATTCGAGTTTTATCGATAGTGGTTCGAGACATCTAAAAAAAAAAAGAGAGAGTGGGAGAGAAAAAAGGGGAAGCAAAAAGAAAAAGTAGATAAAAAGTCATTTTCGTGCTCCGACACTGGGATTTAGGATCAAATACCCTCCCAGAGCTGATATATAAACCAAAATCCGTATTTGCTCAGCCAAGAGTGTTGGAATATTTGATTGGACATGTCTATATACTCAGGTAGAGCTGAAAATAAATCCAAAGATCACCATTTAAAGTGGTTGCCAAGCAACCTTTTAACTCTTCAGAGTCAATCCCAGATTTATTTAGTATCGTGCTAGTAAACACTTTAATAAAAAGACAATACGACTTTTTAATTTACTAATAACAACGCTTTTTGAATAATTAAACAAGAGTAAGTGATAAATTGATTTTGATGACAGTTGACCTTTGGCGAAAAGCATCTTCTTTTTGATGATAGACAAGAATAGATTTTAAATTATTCCCCGAACGCAAATGAAAAACGAATCGGCAATTTAATTGGTTTGTAGGTGCGGCTTGGCAAAGTGAGATGAATGTTTAAATCAACCCAGTCACCCCTCATCAGATTGAAAAGCTAATTGTACTGAAAATTACACATTAATGACCTCTTCATTGCGTTGCTTGTGTACGTGACTTTTAAACCCCATTGAGTAATTGAAGCAGCGGGAGATTTCTTATTTTTATCCCGTAACCATCTCGTTAACCGCATTAAAATCACTTAATGAATTCTTGTTTACTAAATTGCTTACACGATGGCGGTTAATTATACTTACTTTTCCTTATTTCAGCCGCAATTTGTGCTGAATTTGTAATTTTCTTCGTTTGAATTGCATATATCGATTGGAGAATCTAAAATAGAGTTTGATGTGTTTAAGAAGTTTCTAGTTTACTTGTAATTGAGACTTTGTTCGTAGTTAATGGCCCAGCTGTTAGCGCCTCTGGTCATTTCTCCTACATTTAAGTCCGAATAGCTGGGTTAAATAAACTTGAGTTCCTATTTTCAGTCGCTTGTTTGTTGGCAAGGTTTGCTATAGTTCCTCTTTTATTTTATTCGGGAATAAAAATAAAAAAAACTTTACTTTTTCACTGCAGCTTTAACCTTCCTGAGACTTCTTCTGTGGGGGAAAAAACTAATGCAATTTTACATGCCATATTTCATGTTCCGGTGGATCTTTTATTTGTAAACATTTTTTCTAAAGAAAAACTCAATGTTTCGTTTGTAACAAGAAACGCATAATATTTTCCTAAATAAATATTTATTATTTTGTTTTTTTCCTCAGTTCGGAAAGAAAATGAAGAACTGCTCAAGATGCTCCAATCTTCTGGTACCGCAGTGAATTCAAGGCCGGAAAACAGTACGGGGCCTCCTCGTGCCGCGCCATCATCAGTAACTCCGCCGCCCATCAGCGAAGGGTAACAACGGCACTGTTGCCAAAAAGAATATTTTGTCCTACTGACATCTTCCTTTTGCCTCACTTCCTCCCTCTAAGGGGAGCAGAAATGGGAGTGATTTTGTTTTCTTTGTGATATACGTTCCTCATCTTCTCGAGGAAAATTAATTTCCTTAGTGGGAAATAATGGAAGGTAGATAATTTTGGATGTCAATCATGTGGTGTAGAAAACAATGTTATAAAACAATAAAGGTAAAAACAAATATTTGGTGTTTGTATTGTGGACGAGCTTATCTATAAAAAATATCACGTTGATCGAATATATCAATGTATTTGAGAATCGCAAATTGCAATTTAAGTCCAGTCCAGATTCAGATCAAAACAATAGCAATACTAGGCGCTCGGCATATCGAACTAACAGGTGTTGTGTAGTAGTCATTCTTCTTTCAGCAAGTTATTTTTGTTGCAGTTGACGTAAGAAAAAAAAAATTGTTAATAGAGAGCAGCCAAACTTATTGTTGTCTTTGTGGATAAAGCAAACAAAGCGATTTTTTTCTAGTTACCGAAAGATTTCCTGTAAATATTGCTTGTCCCTTGCGGTTCTTTTATTCTTTTATATTAAGAAGTTCATTAACACAGATCGAATTTTTAAGAATTTGTTGCCACGTTTTATATTTTGGCATTTTGAGAATTCTAAAACTGCATAAACTTGTTTATAAATTCAATAAACAGATATGTTGGACTGATTGTCGGAGAATGCTAGAATTTGTTTTTAAAAAAAAACCTATCTAACTCAGTTTGAAAAAACAAAAGGTGAATTTGATTGCAGCAGATTTGCCAAAGGAAAAAGAAAGGGGGGGAAGGGCATGTTAACTGTTGATTGGTTTTCTAGTAATTTAACATGGATTTTTTTCATGATGTATAATTTTCAGATTTATTTATTTTTCAAAATCAGTGCTAATTAAAATGCATCTCATTTTTATTATGTAGCAAAATAAATATAGAGTTCTATTAATTACTATTTGTATGAAAAAAATTGTATTAGATTTCAGCGATATAATTTTGCTGAGTAGCTTTTTGTTCTTTTCTACACACTTTTCAATTATTTATACTTAAATTTTTTAAACTAAAGCCATGTTTGGAGACCATTTGCTATAGTGGTAGATAAACTTTAAACGCGCAGTGTTATTATGTGATAAATCGATCGATAAAATTGGTTATCGAATAAATTAATCAGAGGAAATCTGGAATTGTTGACGTCATACGTTCATATTGATGACGCTTCCATCTAAATTGAGTACAAAGTTGATTATTAAATAATGTAAATATAAAAATTTATTATTATTAAATCCGTTGTAAAAATTATAAGCAAAATGTACATTATATTCTCTTGAAATTGTACTTAAAAAAATTGAATTATGAAGTATATTGTGCCATATTCATGCCTAGTATGCGCAGTCATGTCAAAAAAAAAGTTTTTAAAAAGATAGCATTTTTTCATTAGATCGCATACTCTTGTAAACAGCACTGAGATTATTAAAACGATGACGTCATTGTCTGATTCTATCTTCTTGAAACAATGTGGGCTTGTTTATTTTCTTTTGTTTTCTTTTTCCCAGAATAACAATAAATATTTTGATGACGCCATCTGTTGATGCCAAACAGAAATCTTAATTAAATAAACGATTAATTACATCACAACCAACGTTATTTTTAGAAATTTGTGGGTTGAAAATGTAATTAACAATTTTCTTCATAATAAATAAAAACAAATTTAATTAACATTATTTTATTTCTAAAAATTATACATTAAACAGAAGTAAATTTTTTTTTTTAAACTAACAACAATTATAAATTGCCATTGTTTCAAAAAATATAATTCATTATTTTCACTCACATTTGGTAATTAATAGTAAGTATCAGGAATAAATTAAAATATTTTTGGTATATTACTGCTTACAAAACTGATAATCTCTGTTCACTACGCCTTATTTCTCTACATATATTTTCGTTTTCTTTTAGCCACTCTTCAAGAGCAAATTTTGTGCCTACAGTGATCCTGCCTTCAAATGAATCGAAAGAAAAGAGATCCGTTGATGGGAATTCTTGAATGCTCTGAACACCATCTTCATTTATTACTGTCGCCTCACAATTAGGAAATGAATTTTGTAATGAAGTCGCATCTGTGGCTTTGAGTAAAGCAGACACTTGCAATGGGTTCAACCAGACACTGGCACACACTTCTTTGGGATCAAGCTAGTTTTAAATTAAATAAATAAAAGAAAATGTGTATTACAATTCAAAATAGAAAAATCTTGTAACGATTTACTCATACCTTAATTTTATGTTGCAGTTGCTCACGAGTTTCGTTGGCGATGAAATTGAAGTAAAGAATGAAATGATGCCTGTTAGGAAAACCCCATTCCAAGATGGGCGGATAGGCAGCCTCCCATAATGCTAATACTTTAAATGTGCTGTTTGAATCGCCAATTTCTAAACCAATTTCTTCTGTTATTTCTCTTGCGGCGGCTTCTCTTAAGCTTTCGTGAGGATCTAAATGAAAATTAATATATTTTTTCCTTCTTTTGTATTTTGTATTCAAATTTATACCAACATGACCGCCTGGAGGAACCCAGCTTCCAGGATAAGTGCGCATATGATTAGGCCTTTTGGTTAACAATACAAAATTATCACTGCTCTGTATCAGCACAGCTGCACCAATTTTAATGTTTCTGATAACATTCGTGTCCGACGCATCAGTAAAAGGAATGCGTTTCATTCTCATCTCTCGGTAAGGGCATCTCATTGAATGCTACGGCAGAATAGAATGAGATTAGATCGTTACATGAAAAATAAAATTTATCTATACATTACTTTTAACACAGCTACGTACGATTCTTGATCAGGATTGACTCCATCGAAGCTCAAATTTGAAATCGTTAAACAATTATTTTGAAAAGTCACTCTCACAGATATTTGATGCTGATCCTCGGATACGCACAGAGTGTCTAACAAACAGTCATTAAATGTAGCTTCCGTGCTCTCTTCTCCTTTTTTAATAACTACTCGTATGGATTCCATAATACTCTACCAAATGAGCAGCTTTCACGAGCAGACGAAATGGCTCCGCAACAAAATAATAAACTGTTTTTGATTGGTTCACGGCGGCTCGAAATAGCTTTACCGTCATCTAATGTCGACTTTATGTACCTCAGAAGGGAGCTAATTTTTATTAGTATAGCGCTGTGATTGAAAGACGTACATCAGACAGCTTCCGTAAAAAATGGCTCCATAAAAAGATTTCTTCAAAAAAATTGTAGAGTAAGGTAAATAGCATGGCACTCAGAGCAAAGGTAAGAAGTTATAAAACAGATATTTACAAAAATGATTTAATCATGTAATCTTTGCTTCATAGGTGTTAGAGTGTTTTAAATGTCTTCATCGTGCCCGGAAAGATGTATTTGAAGGTGATAAGAAGGCTTTGCTCGGTAAAGAAACAAGGCATTTGACTTGACAGCATGTAGTTGTATGTATTACTAAAAACTACTTCTACGTAGCTGCACGACTAAAAATAAAAGAAGAATTTATGAAGTACAAAGATATAACTGACGAGGGAAAGATTAAAGAGGTTAGTTAAAGTGAATTGTTTATTAAAACGCAATAATTTTGTTTGTTATTTAGTTGATTGAATTTGGTTATCAAGTTGTCAATGAACTGCGAACAACTGTGATTCAGGCTAGACTCACTCCAGAAGGAACTTATAGTAAGGTTTAATTTTAAAAGTATTGGAAGAAAAATGAATGTATTATTTTATATTTATTAATGAAGGAATACGAATTACAAAGGACACTAAATTGATGGATAGTCCAGGAGATCCAGTTCGAAAAAACAATGATTTACAGTAGATGAAGTTTTGAGATGGAAATCTGGACGGCGTAATTTGTGTGGAAAGGAAAAATACAGAATTGCTTTTTGCAGTTTTACTGTAAAAAAAATTAACTAATTGTGCCAAACACACAAGGCATAATTATAGAATATGCAATTTTGTTTAAAATTAGTAAAAAAAAATATTATTTATAACAATAATAATTTGAAGTTTGAAATAAATAAATTTGTTCAAACCTTATGCTGAATTAACCTCCAAATTTTAAGGAACAAAATTGGAATAAAATTAGAACACTAAAATCCTTTAGTAGATTTCGCGAGTTAAATATAATAAAATTCGTGTTTGAAATTAAAACACATTTCTGTGATATTGGTCAGAAAAAATCTTCTTACCTCATTAGTGCAGGTTTGTTATATTATTGAATTTCCTGTAGATTATTTTGTGAAATTGAATAGTGATTTAAATAACAGTTAATAAACTACTAACACCTGGATTTCATTTGTTTTAAGAGAAAGAATTTTGAAGTTGGAATAGAACAAATTCAAATTTATTAGTAAATACAAGAATACATCATCATTACTGTTGGTAAATATGGATTAATATATTACATTATCTAAATTGAGAATTTATTTTTTTCCTAAGAATAAAGATTTAAAGAAAGTTTTTATGATGTACCATACATTGGTAGAGATATTTATACATTTGTTGAAATTATGAAGTGAGTTGTAATTTTCAGCAGTGATTTTAATGGGAGATTTTTAGAACTTGCAAACATTTTCTTTCTGAAAGGAAATTATAATAATAATTTTACCTTGATTCTAAAATTAAAACAAAAAAAAAAGATTATAGATACAGTAGATTACTTTAAAAAATCTAGGAGAAAATTTGTGAAGGCATAATTGAATTATTATAATGATTATAACGTTTATTAATATTACAAGATTCTCCTTTAATCCAAAATTAATACTTAGGCTTTGGATTGAATAATGTTAGGCATAAAAAGTTTTTTTGAATGTGAGTGAAAAGTCACATGAAGAAATGTTAAAATTTTTATTTATGACGAGACTTTTAAATAATTCTTTCTGTTTTTCCAGGTAATTATAATTTTACGACAACTAGTAAACAGCTGAAATGAACAAATAAGGACGCGATATTAATTGAAGAAAAGTTTGAATTTGTAATGGAAATTTTGAAGAAAGGGCAATGTCGATTAAAATTAACGTCTTATCATCTAAATCTTTTAAAATGTCAGTGCAAATACTTTACGATTACTATTAATAATGGGATTCTGTTTCATTGTTTTACACTCATTTTTAAATATCTAAGCAAAATTAATTTTTATTTCTTTGTATTAAGTTAATACATTGTATACATTGTATTAAGTTAATATGGTCAATACTATTAACCATATGAAATCATATAATCAACTCTCTGAGGGTTCAAGCATTTCTCGTAGAAAGGAAAGCTCTCTAGTCTGGATACCGGATATTTTTGTACACCATTTCTTAACAGCTCCCTCCCCCTTCTAATGTAGACATTGGAAAATATTTTCAAATAATTTTTAGAATTTGACGATGTTTATTCTTGAGTTTACAAAACATATATTCTCTTTCACTTTTTCTGACCAGCGTGCATTTGTCACGGTAAAATTTCATTTGACTTCTGCAGCTTTGACTATATCTTTTTTTAAAAAGTATTTTATAAATATTTTATTAGTATAAGTCAAAATTGCACCAAAACTTGGCACATAGTGTCTGATAATTTATCCAAATATTGACCCAATTGATGTATATCAGTTGGCAACTGGCAACTTTATTTATTTGAAGTTAAGTATATATAAATAAATTATTTTTTTTAAAAAAAAACCTTATTTAAAAAAAATTATCTGTAGATATTAATTTAAATGGTAATTTATTTCAATAGTTTTTTTTCAAAAAAAAACTTTCTGGCCAATTGGTTTTTCTTACTGAGTCACAGATTATTTTTTTCCTCGTACAAAGAACTTTTTATTGTTTATCGCTGATTCATTCTAGTTTTTCAGTTTTTGGTGAAGTTCTTATTTCTTTTTTCTCTTCGTTTTTGGAAACTTTTCCAGAAAGGGACAATAACGTGAGCCGTATCTTTCATAACTCAAAGGCAAAACGTGCCGAAATCTATGGGAAAAAATGAGAAAAGGAAAAAGTAAAAGAAGTCTGCACCCCCAAACTGCTTCAATC
The DNA here is from genome assembly GCA_034700445.1 of Stenotaenia linearis. Classification (NCBI taxonomy): domain Eukaryota; kingdom Metazoa; phylum Arthropoda; class Chilopoda; order Geophilomorpha; family Geophilidae; genus Stenotaenia; species Stenotaenia linearis. The sequence continues at coordinate 892 of JAQIXT010002401.1, read as the reverse complement.
ATCTTGATGAAATGGTTTTTCTCACACGATAGCGCCTAAGATGTTGAATTGGTGCCAGCTTTGATGTCACCACGGGAGCCTAAGATTGCTTCTTTTGGTCGTCTCTGTTGTGAAATTGATGTGCCCCAATCATGACAGACACGACCTCACAATCAAACATAAGGCAGAACCAGGGAATATTTAATAGTTAAGATGATCTAGCAAATCGTTGATGGCGGATTAGGCAAACTTGCTACTGGCACAACTTGTAATTACATTTAAATATCGCTGCTCTAATTTTCTTAACAATTAGTGAACCTCAACAGAAAGTGCCATCCGTGCTTCACTGCACTGCATTAAATTAAACCGCAGAAGTGGATGAACTGTATTAAGAAAACCACACGTTCCCCAAAGATTTCCGCCACAGTTGCAAAGTAACTGGCAAGGAGCCACTAACATATTTAAATTCGCTTCGAAACTTTGTTAGTTGGTTGGAAATTGTGTAATAAAACCAATGTAACTACACTGTGTCGTATATTTAATTACAACATGTATTTCAATTTTTTTTTAAAAAATGGTTAATTTAAAAATTTTATTGAATTTTTAAGGAAAGTCATGACATTATGTAAAATCTTGACACTTAAACATGATTACTTTTATTTAAAAAGGCACTATATTTATAAAACAAATGGAAAAGTTGCAAAAAATAGGAAATGAATACACATTACACTTTACTCAAAGAAAGTGGAAAAGTTATTTGAAAAAATGCTTACATTTATCAAAATTTATCACTCTTTGTACAAAAGACAACAAAATTAATAGGCACCATCACTTAACCAAAACTGGAAAAAAATATAAACAAACAGACAAATAGCAATATTAAATCACAAGATAAAACAGTTACAGGAATCTG
>JAQIXT010002400.1:0-11009 GCA_034700445.1 Stenotaenia linearis | reverse complement strand
GAGAAAGGAATTGTGGGAAATTCTTATCTCTGGCAAATTAGAATAGTTCTAATTTGCATACGAGCCAATCATCAGAAAGTAATTAATTCTAATTAAACTGCCCTCTTTTGGTAGTTAACCAAAATGGCGACCATGCTGGCTGTAAGGGTTAAATACACAGTAAGTGAACGTAACACCTAAAATAGTGCTTGAATAGCTAATCTAGTTGTAGAATCGTGATCTACAGGTCGAATTAACCAAAAGTAAAGCTGAGTTTCAGCTTGGAGGAACGTAATAAATGTTTATTCATATTCTGGGTAAAAACTACGGTTGGTCAACATGACTACCGTAGCGGGAACGTACGGTCATCATTTCAACCGTCACACCGCCCACATCTCGTCGCACCCTATACATAATGACAATTAATCACCATTTGTTAATCATAGTTTCGTTTGTCAGTGATTTTGCAGCTATTCACCCATTCTTGTATTTTCGAATACAAGAATGTCTTTTGCCTTGCCAACAATTTCCCTACGGTATTTATTTATGAATTATTCCATTATTCAGTTTTCAAATGCATCTGGGAGATAATTTTGAAAATTGGTAAGATTGTCTAAGAAACCATTTAGATTTCTGCGACAATTCGTTATCACCATTGTTTGCTATTTCTCGAAGTCAACTGAGAGATAGTTTTAACAAACGAGCAAAGACACGGAAGATAGAACTTCTAGAAAATAAATATTATTTTGTTCGTTATTGCTGTGTACATTTTGGCAATTATTTTAGCAAATCTAAAGGCACAAGATGTACTGCCACTGTGAAGTCTGATTGTTCAGCATATGTCCATTATGCTTCTAATTTCAAAAATCAACAATATTTTGTTTCAGAGTTAAACGAAACACATAATCATAATGCCACAATGATATTTATCCTAAATACCCATTCAAAAGAGCAATTAGACAAGATTCTGATGAGAAGAAAAATTGGTAATGATTTCATTCAAAATCATAAAAGTTATGCAACAAGAACTAGGCGACTGTGGCCTTCATGCTATAGCAAATGCTGTAATTTTGCATGTGAGGGCACAAACCCGCAGGCATAAAAACATTTGACCATTCTAAATTATGCAATCACTTAGTTAAGTGTTTTGGAAAAAAAATACTAGTATCATTTCCAGTATTGGAGGATAGATTCGATAGAGAAATTTTATCTTCAGTAAATAAAAAATCTGTTTTCTGCTCAAGACCATACAAGTCTTGGATGGTCCAATGTGACCACTGTCTGGAATGGTACCATAATACTTGCTTGCGAAATCAAGATTTTGACAGAAATTCCAAGTGGCTGTGCGAGGCTCGCTGCTTAAAGGCATCTAAACAGCTAGTTTTGATTAAAAATTAAACAAACTTACCAAGTGAAGTTTGATGACAATTCCATCTCATTACATAACTTCCAGGTTACCTAGAGAATTTACAGCTCTTGGCAAACAATTCTAAGGATTTTAAAGGAATTTTAAAGTTTTATTTCTAATTTATACAAAACTTTAGATTTGGCTGTTTGTTAAAATTGCTTGTGTCCTTTAAAACCTCTCCGACAACCGAGCGATAATGATAAAAAGTGGAATTTGAGCTCTCACCTGCTCATTGTAGGATGTGCTCGATCGGAACATTTCTTGATAGCGCCTTTGACGTAACTGCAGATCTTGTTGAATGGGCGGAAAAAATCTTCGGATCTATTCCCGCTTCTAGCAAAGTCATTTTAAGCCATCTGGCTATCAAATCTGTATATCGGACGCTGTAACTTCCTTTGCGACAAGAAACGTGATGTTTCACTTTTTCTAACGTCCTTGGTCTTGAGCAAATGGGTTTTGAGGGCCTGAACTGGGAAAATTTGTTTGTCATCGAATCTGAAGAGTTGAAGTGATGTCCCTATGTCCCCCAAACGAGATTGAGTTTTGTTAAGGTATTAATGGTGGCACCTCTGCGAGTTATAATGTGGTCAACACATCCATCTTTTGTAGGGATTGGAGGCGGGCTGTGGATACCAGCGCAATCAACATTATTACGTTTCTTTGGTAATGCCACCAATCCAGTTAAGCGGGCTCAGGGAAATTTTTAAATAAATTGTGACCAAATCTGGGTCCCAAATCTCGGTGTGGCTTGGAGTTGGGGTTCGCATATTGAATGTGCCTTTCATTATGCGTGTTAAGTCGGTATTTTGTTCTGGGGTGATTCAGTTATCGCCTTCACCGCCTCTTTACTTGAAACGAGCGTTCTGTAGCTATTACCAGCTTGGAAAAGTTCCATCAAAAATGGGGTTAAAGTGTTGAAATCAGTTGTAGATGAATTTCGACTCCTCTGAACACAAAAACGTCGCCACTTGTCAACGTAGTGTTGATATTGCCTGACAGTCGATTCTCTCCATGAATTCGTGAGTAGATCCGCTGCCTCTTCCAGAATTCCGCTGTCAATTTTCTGCTGCCTGAGGTCAGATAGCCAATTAGTCTCAGTCAGTTAAGGTGTCCAAGAGGGGTCGTGGTGGAGGTGCAGTATGCTTGTATTTTGTTTATTTCCTCCAATATTTCTACTTAATGAAACCACAAAAGCTATGGATGTGCTATATAAGGCGTTAGTTGAATGAAATTGTAATTGGCGTGCCATTTAAATACTATCCATACTCGCGAACGTACATCGAAGCGAGCAGAAAATGGCGGCATGTGAGAACGGAAGTGGCTCATTGTTGTCTTTATTGCGCATGTGCATCAAAACTAAGTAACAAAGTTTTTCATACCAACTTTCATGCTGAAGTTGGTTTGTTTGCATACAATCTTTTGTTAAAATATACCGGAAGTTACCAAGTTTTTGACAAAGTATGTGAGTTTATTACTTGGGAACTTGGTACCAAGTTTTTGCAAAGTCTCTAATATAATGTGGTTAAATATTTTGGTAAAAATAACAATCCTTGAGTGTTTTTTTACGCTTTTTAACGTGTATGTTGGTTTTTTGTAAAGTTTTCACTTTATTTTGACTAAGCTTTTCGACAACCTTCGTTGTCATCATCAGGTCTTGAAATGCATGTTTCCACTAGTCTAGTTCTTTCTATGTACTAACCTTTTCGACAACTTTCGTTGTCATCAATAGGTTTTGAATGCATAGTTCCACCAGTCTAAGTTCTTTATATACCAATGCACCACTACCCCTCCTTTCCTTGTGACGTCATTTGAGGTCACGTGATGTTGCATCCATGTTGGGTCCAGCGTCAACATTATTGGCATTAATTGGCAAAGTAAAATTTTCTTCAGTTGAAAATGGAGAAGCAAATGGAGTATTTTCTTAGATCTCTAAGAACTGCATTCATGAATCTTCAGTCCAGTGGGTTGACTCTTCGACTAACACAGCAAAGATTTGGCAAACTGCCATTTTCCTTCATTTGCATGCATGTCAAGCCATCTAACATATGCACAGAAATGATTTTCCTTCTTTCATTTTAGTGAACAAATTTTTCTCCTTCAGTCTGTTCCCAGATCCATACCAAGGGATAAAAATAAAAAGGTGGAAATTGTCAATTTCATCATGCAATGAAAGAGAAAGAGAAAGGTCAAAATGGAGCTGCATTACGGTGACAGGGAATTGTGTTGTCATCAATTATTGATCCTGCTAGTAGAGAAGTGGGGGCTTTTCGCCAACCAGAGGTGGAGGAAGTTCCTTCGTCTCATTTCAATGGACGTTTCGACGTATTAATTGTAGCGTATGGTAAAAAATTTCAAATTGATTACACTGCTTCGAATCCGGCTAAACCAGTTTCCTCTCTTTTTCCACCCAATGATTGCTGGGCACTGTATTAATTTTCTACTAAGTACCCTTAATCTAATAAAACTATTTTTGCACAATTTATCGCTTTTTGCACTAGCAAAACTGAACACTTGCCAGGAAATTATCACTTAACGTCGACGTACAAAGAAGACCACTGATTTTAACTACTTTCAGTTTTGAATATTCAGACTGCGATGTGGGCAGTCGACAGTAATCGAAAATATACCGCCTAAGAATTGATATTGATTTCTGTCTACACATTTCCGCAGCGAATGCTGAGCTCAAAATCATCAGGAATGCTCCAATATCGTTTGATAGTTGACAACATACTTTTACGTGACTGAGGAACTTCACGGAAACTAGGGAAGTGAGGTGTCTAGACTTAAAGGTTTCAGGAAATGAGAATAATTTCTATTTAAATCAACGAACAAATTAGAACTTTGTCATGTTAAAACACGAAACCATATCAACCAATTGTAGCTTTCTGTAACTAAATGATAAATTTTAAAACCAGAAATTGACTAACATCTATTTTTCAATTTTTGGACTGAAAAGTTTTTGTAAAATTAATTGTGCATTTCTAATAAGTAAAACGATTTTTAAGGACCCTGGGAGACTAAAGTCAATAGAAGAAAAGCTAAAGTGATAATGACGATTAACACTTGTCTTTTTGCCAAGTGTCGGCAACACCATTACTCGCATCTTCCCCTATATATCTTATCTGTTGCTAACAGAAACATCATGTTGCAATCTCCTCAAAATCCAATGACGACTTAGAACTATGATAAAAAAACCTGTTAAACGGTTTGCTAGTAAACAACAGCTATGTGATAACGGTCATTTAGTCTAATTTTTATTTCTACGCTTCACAAGACCCGAGGCATAAAATGTTTACGTGCCTAAGATTCTCGAGATTCTGTAGGATTTCAATTATATAGATTTAATGAAGTCTTTTTGGATCTAATGAAAATCTCATCGAATTTCATAAATCTCTTATTAAACATTACTTCATGTATGTTCTTAGAAGTAATAGTCTATTGTTGATTTACATCTTTAAAGGTGATTTATTGAAGTCTGGCTAACATGTGTTCGGTCTCCCTGAAGCAGTGTCGGGTTAATCCGACCCAAAGCTGTCAGTCGGTTTAGATTAGGGTCGGGTTGGGAAGCCCAGCTGATCCATGATTAACCCGAAACCCTCGGGTCCGCCTAGTTTTAACTGTCTTAAATTAAATTGGCATATGTTACGTACAAGTAACTGTGAGATAGCTTGCACTTGCTATCTATGATGAGGTCATCAGCAGTACTCTGCTGATCACCTAACTTGACCCTTTTCCTTTCATTTGTATATAAACCTATTTCATAGTCTAATAAAGCATTCAAGTCAGATACTAGAATCCTGTAGTCCATTCCTCTCTTACAGTAACATAATATAAACGAGGTCAAACCTCGTTGAACCCCATTGTTGCAAAAAGCAAGGAAAAAAAGAAAAAAACTCGTTTTTGCTAGTTTTCATTGTAATGTAAACCCCGTTATAACGAATTTACATAATTTCGTTACATTTGGGTTTTTTTAATAGCAAAAACCATTGTTTTTGTGCTGTATCTCACAAACATATCATATGAAATGTTATTATTAATCAAATTTTGATCAATTGATCAAATTTTGTCGAGGTTTTATCGAAATTCCAAATTTAAACGAAATTATAAAAATAAACAGGGTCAACCCGCGGATTTCGGGTTGGGTCCAGTTCGCTTCCTTTTTGAAGTGTCGACTGTCAACAAAAAGCGGAAGCGGAATGGCAGAGCGGAAAGGCGGAGCGGAATTGTGCGGAGCTGAATGGCGGAATGGAATGGCTTACCCCAAACTCAAATCAATGTAAACTAACCTAACGTAACTAATCTAATAAAATTAGATTGAATTTGGTTAGGTTAGGTTAGGTTTGTATGAGTTTGGGGTAGGCCATTCCATTCCAATTCCACTTTTTGTTGACAATCAGAAATGTCGGGTCGAGTTGAAAATTTTGCAGGTCGAGTTGAAAATTTTGCGGGTCGAGTTCGGATTATTATGCAACCTGACCCGACCTGACGGAGCACTGCTGGCTGACAGGTGTTTCTGAAGTCTTATTGCCACCTTTACTGGAGCCCTCGAAGCCTGGCATTTTACAGTGTTCGTATACATCTAATGATTCTAATGTAAAAGTAACAATTTTTACATCGTTTAATACAGTACATCCAATTTTTAAGAATTAAAGCATATTTTGCTTTTATAAAAAGTGTAATTGTCAACACCTCAATAACTACGGGTGTGCGACATCTTCAAAGCCAATGCGATACAATATTTGGAAAATATTAGAGACTAGCTAATTACTCCAGCTTAGCTCGGGATTCGAAAAGTATGAAAATATTTAAAAATTGTTTTACTGGAACTATTTTTGGTTAGCTATATTTTATCATAACTATTGACTATTTTTTCATTGCTGGTATGGTTGTCAAGATGTACTGACCCCCCCCCCCCCCCACTTGCAAAAATGATGTTACACATTTGTTTAGTCCTCTAAGGCCATAGGAAATTAATTTTTCGTTTTTTCGTCCCATCACATTTTTCTAATTTTTTTCTTAATTTTTCTAATTTTTTCTCAATTTTTTTTCTTAATTTTTCTAATCGCGCATTAAAAGGTGATAAAATGGCAGAAATAAATAATTTTTTAGCCATCAGTGGTTTATGTTGGGCGTGATTGTGTCATACTTCTAATCTTATACTTTGTCACGTGATTAAATAGTTGCCTTTGATTGTTGTATATAAGGAGAAATGATTGTTGAGGAGATCAGTTGTGGCTGGAACTGATTCTCCTATAGTGTAACAGCTATTAGTAGAGAATAAAGTGATAAGATTCGTTTTTACATGATTTTCCCATTTATTGCGTTTAGTAAAGTCAACACTTTAAAACCACCTGGGTAGGACAAAAAAACACTGCTGAATCCAAAAATCAACTTAATTTTGCCATTAGAGTAATCCCCAAGCTGTTACAAAGCCATTTTAAAGCCTTTTTTTAGTGAAGTCACATGACTTTGTCCCGACCAATCACAGCCAAGACAAACAGACAGAGTCCATTTCAAAATACAGATATAGATGATGGGAAGTAGTTACAACTCCATTATATAATCCTCTTATAGAGTTAGATGGAATTTAGAAAAGTGTTAAAAGTGAATAATTAGAGAACACGTGGTTAGTTAGAAACATATGGTCAAGTGCACTGCACTCTTAAAAACAAAGGTATTAAAGATGGCAAAATTAGACCATAAAAGGTTGTCCATATTTGCAGACCTTTAATAGTCCGATGTTAGCACCTTTTCTAAAGGTAAACTGAGATACCAAATTAGAATTGACAATTTTTTAATCTTAATAAAAGGTCTAATAATGAACCTTTATAAAAAAGTTAATCTTACATTTTTATTTAAGGTTTTGATTTATTTTTGGCAGAATATTTTTATTTTATATTCAATAAATTATCAATTGTTCAAAGGAGTCTGTATTATCAGCTAACTCCTTGTTAAAATGCCTCAACATGCTTGTTGGGCTTATAAGGGAGTATGTGCAGCTCTCTGTCCATGGGCCACATTTCACCATTTGGTGAAGTAAAATTGTAGTTTTCAAGTCTAGTGGGTGATCATTTGCCATCCGGATCATTGAGTGTAAAAGGGTGTAAAACTTCAAGGTGTAAAACAAAGACCAAAGGATGGAACACTGTTTGGAGTGACCCCGATGAACTTTCTCATGAGTGCACATCACCAGATGTTCATTAAGCCGAGCAGCTGACTCACATGCAAATTGAATGTGAGCATGTGCAATGAAAACATTCAATGTGTTCATAGTACATGCTCACATGTGCCCCCAAGCGAAATGAGTAAGGACTTGAGTAAGGACCTGAGTAAGGACTTCCAGCCTGTAGTTCCACGTTAAACCAGGTGCCTGTACAAGCCAAACAGGCTAAGTGAAGTTGGTGACCAGCCGTTCTACACCCAGCCAAGTGCAAATACTGCCGTACAACATCGACAAGGTGCCGTCGCCATTGAATGTGAAGTTGCCCGTGACCCAGTTGTAGTCATTGGAAATCCAACAGTTGTGTAAAATAAGGAGGCAACCTTATGAGGGGCCACTAAGAAGTCATCACAGGAGGGGATATGAAGTGAAAACAACATACAGGTTGTAATTTCCCATCTATTTACACCTTACATTTTAATTGCCAGTGTTTTGACCAGATTATAGCTTAGTAATTTAGTGGGAAAATCATTACACTTATCATTTCTATTTGTATGAAATCAACACCTATTTTGGGTGGTAGCAGATATTGTGTAATTTTACCTATTTTACCGTCATTGTCATGGTAATGATTTTTGGTCAAAGTGTATTGAAAGTTGTTTTTGGATTTTGGGGATTTGTATTTATGACTAGAAGTTGAGTAGATTTATCTTGTTTTGAACTGATAGGTATTCATTGTAATTAACCAGTCATAATTGTAGAAGGGAGTGTTAAAAAAGGGAGTTAACATTTGTAGAATAAGCCAACATCACTTAAAACATTCCTCTGTGTTATTGTTTGTACAGGTCGAACCTCGATATAACTAGGGCTTCTGTCCCGGAATTTCCCGTCCCGACTTCCCGGGAAATTCCCTCAAATTTTTAATTCCCCCAAATATTTAATGTCATCATTCCCGGGAATGAGGACATTTTTAAAAAATTAAAATAAAAATCCAAAAAATCCCCAAAAAATCAAATAGGCAATCAAATAAATAAAAAAAATTCAAAATCAAAAATCAAAACTAAATTAAAATAAAAAAAATTAAAAAATCAAAATAAAAAAACCAACATAAAAAAATCAAGAAAAAAAATTTAGATAAAAAAAAATCAAGTGGGCAATTTTATTCGAATCTCAATTATAAATACAAACTAAACAGAAAACAAAAGGTAATTAAATTAAACAATTTCAAGATGAGAATTTATAATTGAGATTCGAATAAAATTGCCTACTTGATTGATTTTTTTTTGGTTTTTTTTTTTGATTTTTTGATTTTTTTATTTTAATTTTTTATTTTCGGATTTTAAATTTTTTTTGTTGATTTTTTTATTTTAATTTTTTTTTTGATTTCTTGCATTGCCTATTTGATTTTTTTGGATTTTTTTTAAAAATATTTTTTTACACGAATTTTCCCAGGATTCCCTGGAAAAGGGCTAAAAATATCCCAGCTTCCCGGGATAGCAAAAACCCTCCGGGAAATCCAACCCCTAGATATAACGAACTCGAAGGGACCATCAAATCTGTTCGCAATTTCGAGTTCGTAATATCCGAATTTTTTAACATTGAATGAATGAATAGGAATCCAACCAAACTTTTTAAAAAATTCGTTAAAATGAGGAATTCGCAATAAGCGAGTTCGTAATAACAAGGTTCGACCTGTATTTCCTCAACATCTGGTTTGAGGCTATCGCTGATTGAAAGGCAAGACGACTGTGTGCGGCCTCCAGTGGTTTAATAATCCCACCCATTGAAGAGACTGCAAAAAATCAACAAAAATTACAAATGTGTACACATGCAACTGCCAAAAGGCCGAGAAGCGATTTACTATGTAGTACTGCAAATCATAATATCGCATTTTGCAATATATTGCAAAATTGAACATATGGATAAAATCCAAACGTTAATAGGGTGTTTATATGTGTACATTTGTTCCTATTGCAAATGTGCAATACGTTAAGACAAAAATAGATATTTTCCAATCATCTAAACGTTCTTTAATTTCACTTACATGTTGCTTAATAAATACATTCTATCGATTATAAGGTTAATTCATCATAAAATACATTAAAATGGCCTGGAACTAATTAAAAGTGGAACTAAGAAAAAGTGCGATATGATTAGGTATTCCAATTATCCGTGATGTTTTATTATCCGGATAGTCAGATATTTATAATAAGATATTTATAATAAGATATTCGGATATTAATCAGATATTAGCAAAATTATTAATTTTACTTAAACATTAAAGATATTAATACCCAAACTCGTTCATTTTACAAATGCCATGATTCCTTTGTTTAGAAACAAAGTGGCCTGATGTATTATAATATACCACTTTGTCTACTAGGCCACTTTGTCAAGGTTGCTTCATTACCTTCATTTTCTTGGAAGTTTTTTTTAAATAAAAATTTGGTGTTGCTTTAGGACTTCAAGCAAACATTAATTAACCACCAAAAGTTTAGACGGTTGATTATTGATTAATGGTGATGTACAGCTTCCTTTACATTTGGTCATAGTTCCACAGTTTTACACTTTGCTTCGTCAGAGTTTATTTTTTCTGACATTTTACCTTTTGATGATACGATGATAAACAGTCGGATCTGCTGCAATGCAGTGTTGCAAGGTGTGGATGCGGTTTTTATAATAATTGTTGCACTAAATTATGTCATAGATATGGGGGGTAAACATATGCAACCTTATTTATGCAACGTAAACACATGTGACCTTGTTTAGACAGTGTAAGCACAACAAAAAGTGTGTAAAATAATAAAAAATTATATTTTCAAAATTCGGATATTTGTTAAACTGGACAAACGTCATAAGGACACTGTTACTAATTACCCCCTACCCCAGTCAAAATCATGTGACATAGTGGGCGATCGCCCAATAGCATTATTGTATTGTCAAGAAATAAAAATTCATTCTGATTTACGAATCTACATGCGTTGCCTCGTCCTTTCACAAGAATCACTGCCATCATTGCATTTTATCAGGTTATGGGCCTGTACCACCACACTTAAAAACAGCTTAATTTTGCTGACGAAGCCTGTTTTCACAGCCAACGACTGAAAGATTTTACCCTTTCAAAACTTACTTGAATCTGGATGGCGATGGATTGGGGTGGATTGGAAAATAAAAAGCAGTGGCTACTGAATTGAATGAAAACTTTACTGGAATCTGGTACACTGGATCTTGTGATCCTTTTATATAATGTGGACCGGAAGTGACCAAAGATTGGACTTTGGTCAACTCTTCCATCCAATAGCAAAAATACAATAATGAATAAAAATAACAATTGGTTAAAAGAAACATTGATATTCTCCCTCGCGTGCTAAAAATCTCCCTCGCATGATTTTCAACAAAATATCACTCGTGCTTAACAATACAACTCGTGCCTTTCAGGCACTCGTTGTATTGTTTCGCACT
>JAQIXT010002399.1:0-11010 GCA_034700445.1 Stenotaenia linearis | reverse complement strand
ACCCGCAGTATCGACACTTGCTTCCCAACTCATCTCTCTAGCTTAGGCTTCGGTCGTCGACATGCGGAGAACGAATCTAGGTGTTGCGTGTTCACACGCCGGAAGGATTCTCCCTGCAAGGCTACCTGGGCCTTACCTTTGTAATCAGGGATGAGTCACATACTTCCTGTTACAAGGGTACGGTAATGACATCTTCCTGATGGTACGACAGACAGTGCCGACCGGTGGGTCACCGGCAGTCACAAATCTTTTACCCTCAGGTCTAACTCACAAAGGTTTAAGGTTTTAGACCTTTCACAGAGGTATATTATTCAACCATCCTAGGTAGTGATATGGAGACATTTCAGGTATACCTTAAAAGGTCAAGATTTAAACCTTTTTCACTAAGTGTGTGTAACCCTGAAAGGAATGGGTTGAAGGGAGAAGGGACGATATATCGTGGTAACCAATGTTTCAGGGCTCCGCGGCCTGGGGGCAGGCAACTGTCCCTGACCAAGGGGCAGGTGTTTGTTGGGTAGATAAGGGATTTGGGGCAGGATTGATTCGGGACAAGTTGGTAATAAAAGGCCTAAAACCGATGATATCGGAGCTTCATGTCAGTCATTTATTCGTGATCCAATCCACCGCCATGAAACCCACCCCGAATGGGCGAAATGGAAAGAGATTGGTCACAAACAGAAGATTATCTCATAATTTTTCCTGGTTCTCCATGTTGAGAACTCGGAAAAGTTATCACTATAATCTTCTATTTACTCCTGGTATTATAAGTGATAATTTATCACTACTAAACATAGGGGAATGCAGCCAATAAAAAATGATAATACTCTAACAATGTTGTGATTCGACCAATCACAAAGCAGTTAACAAAAGATTGCTTTAACAGGATTGGTCGTTATCGACAAGAATTCCTCTCTAGAGGAGCTCTTATCGATAATTATCCCAATACCTTATAAGGTAAGGAAAAAATTGTATACTGGCTGTTAGTGACCAAATTCTAAGGGTTCTACCAAATTCATAATGCAAACTTAAAAATCAAGATCACAAATTCATGATTAAAATGCAAATTCAGAATGCAAATTTAAAATTCAGAAATTCTGGATTCCGAAGTGGAATTCCGGGTTTCTGAAGTGGAATTCTGGGTTTCTGAAGTGGAATTCTGGGTTTCTGAAGTGGAATTCTGGGTTTCTGAAGTAGAATTCCGGGTTTCTAAAGTGGAATTCCGGGTTTCTGAAGTGGAATTCCGGGTTCCTGGAGTGGAATTCCGGGTTTCTGGAGTGGAATTCTGGGTTTCTGAAGTGGAATTCCAAGTTGCCAAACTGGAATTCCGGGTTGCTAAAGCAGAATTTTGGGTTTCCAAAGTGGAATTCCGGGTTTTCAAAAAGGAATTCCAAATTTTAAAGTGGAATTCCAGATTCCAGATTAGAATGGAGAAGTGGGATGCGAGTGTCGATACTACGGGTTGAGACGTGATGTAAGCCGCCAAAGGGGATCTTTAGTGTATGGCCCCACCGATGCTAAGGCATCGGCATGGGATCGAGACATACCAGTCATTGATGCATGCGGTTCACCGGCTTAGGAATGAAGCCAAATCAACTAACAAGAACTAGTATTCGTGTCACTCATTTATTAGTGCACCGAGGACCGGGATACATCCATAGCTAGACGATGGAAATCTTGGAAGCCAGTCACAATTGGGGGCCCATCCAGGTCAGAATTTCAGGACTCTCCGTCCCACCTCAATCCTGATTCACCTAATGAGGATATAGTTCACCAATATAAAATTCCATAACTTTATTACTAAAATAAAATATTGGAATAGCATCCCAGCATCCCAGTCCAACAAGAACCCCCACCCCCACCCCATTGTTAGATGCATACCTAAAATTTTTCAATAACATCTTTTTTTCAATAAACTGTCAATAGTCAGAAACAACCAATGAAACAAAAACCAAGGAACAAGAAAAAAAGCTAGAGGGCAGGAGAGAGTCATGGCTAAAACAACCAGAGAAAAAAAACCGTAAACCCAAACCATCAGCGATGTCTAGCTTTCTTTAGTGTCACATGAAGTGAAGCACTAAGGTGGACCACGAGGAAATAGAGAATTCGATTTTCCCACCAAAGCTTCTGAAAATTAGGGGTCACCAGAAATGTGATTCCAACCAGCGATGGTAATAGCATTTCAATTTATTCATTACATGGCTTACTTGCACGGACACTGCTCAGCCTCGCATAATTTCTCAACGTAATCATCAATTTTTCCATCTAAACATTTGTTAATACATTTTATGTAGTCTGCAGTAGAGGTACAAGGATCATAGTAAGACTCCACTCGATGAAACTAATTAAATATAATATTCTGATTAGTATCCAAGCATTTTACTTAATTATTATTCATCAATATTATACAATTTACTCGAATTGATTCAATTAATTTTATTTAAATTTTAATAAGTAAATTAAATTAGCCTCCTGACTAAAAAATGAAATTCAACTGAAATTTTTTATATATCTTACTTCTTTCATTCCTATTATATCGATTGCTGTTAAACTGTTTCGATTTAAAGTTTCTTCTGGAATCAGAAACTTATCGTTGAAAGGTTTATCACTCAACGATAACTATAAGTATTTTCAATGGAATTAATAAATAATTAGTTTATTGTGATGAATAAATTACTATAGCTGGAAAAGATGTATCGTTCAGATGTTTATTTTTATATAATCCTATTCTCCATTGAACCAATGATTTGTCAATGGAGTACCATTCAATTTCTTGTTACGCAATTTGAAAAAAAAACATTAATAAATATCAATGCAATTGTGTTTGTTTTACTTGCCATCAGTATATAAAACTTGACATCGTCCCTTGACCGTATCCAAAGTGTTGCTATTGTTATAATAAACTTCTCTCTGAAACATACTTTTACAGTGTGTTTTGTTCACAGCATGCACACACTGAGATAGAAGTTAAACATTATATTAAAATTTGTTTTGATAATGACTTTGATTAACCTATACAGAAATGTCAGATAAATCCTAGATATAGCAATACATTTTCATCAGCTATGATTTCCATTAACTAATGGCATCTACAATTGTGTAGCCATATTAAGCCTCTGAATTTGTTAGAATCCTTCTGTCTGTGTTGCAATTGTTCTGGCCTATCTCTTATTGTAAGAATTTCAGGTTCATACAGTTGATTTTTGAGTTTTCATAGCAATACAAAATCAAATGGCATTCTATCAAAGGGGAAGCCAGCTATGCCAACTTTTTTTGAAAATCAATACTTGCCTGTCATCTTCCAAAGGCAATTAAAGTTTAACCTTAATTTGTGTGATGACATACCTTGAGTTATTCTCTCTGGGTTTATAGCTTTGCCACAAAACACATGATAATGCACTTAGTGCATAATATCAGATTAGAGTGGAGGTGGGTAATGACCTGACTTAACTCAATCAATTTAGGCCCACACGCTACTATTACATTCTTTCTTTGCATGTTTGTTTAGTGATCGTGTCGCCAAACAATATATTTTATTTTTTGATTTCACTAAATAAATAATCAGCTGTATAATGCACATTTGGCATGACAGAATAATAGGTCACTGCAGGATATTAGCGCTGGGTCAAGGGTTAAAATTACTGTATATTTACTCACATCTAATGGCAGATAAATCTGATATAGCCATAAATGAATTAAATCTGACATTTCCATATCAGGATACTCACTGGGATTAGTGAAATTAGGTGTTTCACACTGTTTTCTTCCCACAGATAATCGAAAGTTATTCCAAGCTTCTTAAAACTGTAGGCTTTCTCTTTGCTTCTCTTGTTCTTACATTTCCTATCAACTCTACAATGCTTTCTAGCCAGGTTCACCATTTCGTGAGTTGCATTAAATGGACACAAATATATAGTAGGAAATTTAAAAGTATTAAGAGTTTCAACTTGGATATCGGTACCGACTGGTTTATCAAAATACTTCTCGAGACAGATGCTGACTTGCCACAAGCAGATATTCAAACACAGCAAAAGTGATAGAAATTTGAAAGTCATTTTCAAGCATGACGAGTGATGGATTAAATAGTTTTTCGGTTTTAGAAATATTGAATCCTTTTGAGGAATATTCAACTTGCGTTTTTTTAAATAAAATAAGCTGATTTGCATCGGATTTGTTGGATTTGCGATCATGATTGAAGAGGTTAAGAATGTTTTCCTGACTAACTTCTAACTTCGTTGTTTGTGTTTTTTAAGCTGGTAGAAAAATTTCTTCAATCTCTTAATTCTGTTATTATTATTAATGAAATGTGAAATGTGTAGGTACGAAATGGTCAGATTGGTAATTACAGATTTGTGTTGAGCAAATTGGCAGTTTGGTAAACAGAAATCCTAACATTGCCTTAATCAGTGCTTTTCTTTTTCTGAGTGAAATAGATGACTGATTATTAGTTGTGGTTGTTTCAAACTTTTAAGTGTGTTTGTTGTAAGTTTTGACGCTAGAAATAACTATTTCCTTTGAATTGTTTATAGGCTTTGTTGGAAAAAGTTGTTTTATGAAGTATTAATCTCTGCTTGGGTATAATTGAAATAAATTATACCACGTAGATGGTAATGGATAGGCATTAAGTTCGCTTGTAAAAATTACTATCAATAGAAATTAATAATGATTCGTGATTAGAAATATCTGGATTAAACCAACGAGACATTTCTCACATGAAAAATAATGTGGATATAATTAATAAGCGCTACATGTTATTGAAAAATGGGGGTGTAAGTTGAGGAAGTATAGATATTCTATGACAATGCTACATTATATTTCAGCAATATGGATATTTTAAATAAATCGATTCATCTATATAGCTTGTACAATTTTTGTGCTATAGCTCATTAGATAGAGCTCAACAAGCCATGGGTGCCTGCAGGATTTTTTCCAAGTGGGGTCAAAAAGATGTACATGAGTGAGTAATGAGGTATAACAGTGAGCAAAGTGGGTGTGACATTAACTGATGGCTTATTTTAATTAGTAATTAAATTAAGACTTTACACACTATACCTTTGATAGTGAAACGGGACTTGGATTTAAAGGTGAGAGTGGATTCGATCTGCCAGGGTTGATTGGCTGGGGGAGGGGGGGGAGATGAAGGGGTCGACTCCTCCCCCGCGAGCGCCTTTGCAACGAGCTGAGTCGATTGCCCTAAGTGTAGACTGCCGGAAGTGAATAGCAACGAAGCTATTCCGGTTTAAAAAGTCGATCTAGATAACTGGATTTCTGCTTCCAGTTCACTTGTGAATGGCATCAACAACGACGCTCTGCGGCAATCCTCAGAAAGTGGCTGCATCACCTCCCTCAGGAAAAAAAATAGACTCCTCCAACAGCCATTAATACTAAAAAAATATATAATTGATTTACTGATTGCAATTAGACGTAGGTTATAAATATAATGTAAATGAACAAAATTAATGTTTTGCATTCATCAAAACTAATTTCTTTGAAAGTACTAATTATCCATTAGAATAAAAATGACTATACATAATATATAAAGCGTGCAGTTCAGTATTTATTTTTCTTTGTTTTACATGTTTTTCAATACAACTTTTACATTGTTTATTTTAATTGTATTTATCATAAAATGCGGGCCGTATAGCTGTCTTTTTCCCCCATACCATTCCAAAGACATTGAAAATGTGCATCAATGACTCGGGCACCAGCTGACTAATTCCAAACAATGAAATACCAATGTAAAAACCAATATTTCCAGCTAGTTCGCTGAACAAAGTTGATGTTGTGTAAACATAGCGTTCGATGATAGTTTCTTTAGCATTTACCAAAAATCGGATAGTCAGAGCAACATTAGGAATATTGCTATAAATCCCCAATCTTTGTATCGGTTTTTCCATTGTTACAATTCTATATGTTACTTGCACGCAAGGCTTTTTGCAGTCACATTTCGTCGTATCGAATTCTTTGTCATCAATCCACCGGAAAATGTAGAGAAAATCATTAAATTTGAGGCACGGTTTGTCGTCCATTGCTCCAATAAATGGTAACCTGCAATGAAGTGATAACAAATAATCTGTTTGCATTAGTTTTGGCTCTATATTATATTACATGCAAGGTTTTCTGCCATCTCTTATCAACAGTTTCTCAATGTGATCATCAAGGTCTTTGTCCATACACTTGTTAATGCAATTTACATATGATTCAGAAGTCGGACAAGGATTGAGGTAAGATTCTGCTTGATGAAACTATAAATTAATTGAAATTGCGTTTAAAATAATAGATATTGATTTTTTTTGTGACATAAGTTAATTCTCTCCCTATCATTGCAACTGCTCCCTTTGCAACATCACGTCATATAACTATGACATGATGTCATTTATAAGCCCCTCTGCTTTGAGTTCTGAATACAGATCTCAATCTCTTCTTTTGCAATTTATTACTGTTTTGCTATACCTCTCTCATTCCAATGACATCTATTGCTGTCAATGCATTTTTTCTTAAAACTTCATCAGGGGTAAGATACTTATTGCGATATGGTTCGTCAGTCAGTGAAACCTTGAATTATATAGAAGTTTTTATATTAAAATTACCTAGTTAAAAAAAAGTCTACAAATTTTATCAGTAGATTTTGTTTTGAAGATTTTTGGCTCGTTTGTGTAGATTTTCTGTAATTGTTATGCAGTGATTACCTATATTGAATGGTGAATTATGAATATTTTTTAATGTTTTAATTTTACGTGGCGGCTTTCTAATTATGAAAGGGGACAATTCCTTACTAGGAAACCAGATAAATGACTTAAGTTATGAAATAATGATTTATAACGTTATGATTAAAGCCTTACAATTATTCTAATTAATTTCTAAATCACCATTTATTCAATATTATTTCATTTACTGTTCATTATTTGTCAGGCTGCAAATACTCATTTTAGAACATTTTAGTTCTTTACAAAATCAGATTTTACAAAAATGGGAATAATAACAAATTGAAAAGGGAACTATACAAAATTAAAGAAAATGCACACAAAGCATCCAATAATCAATTGAAAAATCTATAGTCAATATGTAGACTTTTTAGAAGCGCTATAGATTCAGATTTTAGTGAATTACCATAACTGGAAAGATGGTGTCATTCATATACTTATGTTTGTACAATCCTGTTCTCCACAAGACTGTCGATTTATCAATTGTGTACCATTCTAAGTCTTATTATCATTATGATATAAAAAATATATTGTAAATATTTAAAACTTAAAATATGAACAGTACTGCGTACCACTTGTATCCAAAACTTGACATCGTCCTCTAACTGTATCCATATACGTTCTATTAGTGTCCAAATAAGCTTCTTGTTGAAATATATTTTCGCAAAGTGAAGAGTTTACAGCATGCTTACACTAAATTGAACAGATAATGTTACATTGTTAACATTCCCATATAAAGCAGGTTACATTTCTGCAGATTAAATATTTTCAACATATTTAAAATATCCAAACTTGAACATTTTCATATATTGAAAATATATTTAACCCTGTGACTACCAAGCAAAAAATATTACGTCAGTAGCCATGCCTGTGCACATTTGTGCACATAAAAATTGCCCACTGGTTAGAGCGCTCTATAAAAGGTTTTTACCAGATTTTTTTCATAAGAGGCACTATTTTTAACAAAAAATTGCTGAGGATTGTGGGTAAAATAGAATTTAACGCCCTCTATAATATCTCCTGAAAGTGAAACTAAGTGCTAATAAGTTGAAGTGCCATATGTATTGAGTGATAGCCAACTGTCTTTAACATGGAGACCGGAAGGGGCAGCAAATTTTAATCGTTAACAATCTGTTAATTATTATTATAATTTCAGAAATGACTTGGTAAAATTAATTTTAATAAGAGAATAAACAAAGTCAGTAAAAAAAAAAAAAATTTAAAGTAAGTGTTTTAAAGTATTTTTGTATTCATGAAGTTTGGCAGAAATGTGTACATTACTGGTAGTCAGAGGGTTCAGTATCGTTTAAGTGATATTGTAAATGTAAGCGTGACTGATATAGATTTATAAAGTTCAGAACTTACCGTGATGAGTGAAATGATTTTTTGCACACTATTGTGTTCCCAAAGCAATTCAAAAGTTACTATATATTTTTTCTTCTTATTGAATTTAGCGAATCTATAATCTAGTCTATCAGTAGAGTTCTTATCTTTACATTTGCTATCAGTTTTGCAAATTATGCGCCAGGTGTCTATCATTTCTTCCGCCACATTGAACGGACACAAATATATAGTCGGGAAATAAAATGTGTTGAGGTTTTCGACTTGGACGAATGTACCCACTGGTGCATTGAAGTATTGTTGAAGACAAATAGTCACTTGCCACAAACAGATGCTCAAGGATAAGATCAATGCAAAGCAAGTGAAACTTCGTTTTGCTCTCTTCTTGTTACAGGTTAAATAGCTCTTAGGGTTAAATAATGTTGATTTTGAATTACGAGTTTTTAAATTGTGTTTTTTCGAGTACAAGAAGCTGATTTGCTTCGGTTTGGTGAGAAAACGGGCCATGATCGTGTTAGTTGGAAATTATTCAAAGAATAGATTTGAAAGAAATTTTGGGGAAATTTGTTGGTTAATTCAGCCATTATTATTAATAGGTTTAAATTAGTAATTTCGATAAAATGAATTTGAAATTGTATGTTTGTGCTTAGAAAATTGCACATTTGGAAACTCACTGTTTAGATTTTTATATTGGTATAATTCATTTCTTGATTTGATTTAAATATTTAATTTCACCATTTATTGGTTTTGTTGAAGAAATTACTAATCATACTTATTTAAGAGTAATTTGTTCGGTGGAAAAAGATTGAAATGTAGTGAACTGTTATTATTTTTTATTTCGAGGGGAGTTTCAGAGTCCAGAGACAAGTTTGCAGGAAACATTTAATTCCAATTTTCGAACATAAGAATTTGTTGCGCCATTAAAGTAAACAGAGGATGAAAAATTCCAAATCACAACAAATTATTAAATAAAACATTGTTTTCAAACAATTTATTGTTGCAACTTTGTATGTTACTGTTGATTTGTGGTAAAGAGTTTTGGTTAATCGTGACATCTTTGGGTTTATTGTTTATCGTTTTGTGATGGTTGGTATGGCTAGTGCGCATCGTCTGCGCTCATCACCATAGCAACCAACCGTAGTAACGGTTAGAAACCCATTTAATTCCCCATAATTCAGTATTTACTTATTTATTGGATCCCAATAAAAATTCCCACTAATTCAGATGTGTAGAATCCGATTATGACATCGAAATTATGATCCAAGTACAACTTTAGCCGTGATTGTATATTTAATGTGGTTAACCCTAATGAGACGTGTGGTCCAGAGTTGGACCAACAGTCAGCAGAGGACTCTGCTTCAGGAATTTAATCCATTTAGTATGATTGGAGTTTGGTTAATCCCAAACCCCTACGATTGGGTTAAGGAGGGAATTTGCCCATCCTTACCCACAATGCATAGGAAACCTGTATATAAACCTGTTTGCACTCAGAACAGGGCGGCTCTGATATTGAAACATGATTGATTGACTACAATTTTGGTGATTGACTACAATCTTTATTGGCTTGGTTTACCTAGAAGTGTATATGTGATTAGGAAGTGTTATATTTCACATCGTGCGCTTGACCGTAAATCCAGAAATGTTAGATTAGTGTATTTGCTAGGGCCTTAGGTGAATAACTAGCAACGGGTCAAGGCACATGAAAAGAAAGCGGAATTATCCTTTCTTGGATGTGGTCAAGGGGTAATTCAAGACTGGATCTTGGGAGATTAGTTGACTTTCTTATCAGTTCTCAAGGGGGTTGTAAAGAGAGGCTTTTGGTCTTTCCATGCGGTTGTCAAGGCGACCCCGTCGACTGATCCACGATAACACCCTTTTTGCACCCCATTTATATATTGGTATCATCACTTGATGATGGGGAATCGTTACATTTGGATAACGATTCGTGTCACTTGACACAAAGCTCATGTATTCCTTGTTAGTGCAAGTCTTAACTCGGAATTCCGAGTTAACATCATGGAAATCCTCAATTCTCTCCTCTCTCATATTTTCTCCTATGTTCGGATGTTCCAACAGTGCTTCGAACCTTCAGTCATTCCGCTGTCCATGAAAAACCGCCGATTGTAAGTAGTATCGCTAATATTGGTTAGAACGGTATTGTGAATCGTTACGCAAGATTTCTAGGGTTAGTTTCTCTCCGAAATTCATGTCAAGGCATGGAATTTGGACTAAGAATAAGTCACTTCCACCCTCGGGTCAAGGGGGTCGACATGGCCAACCATTGCTCTCTTTCTTTCTTTTTTAATTAATTGTTTAGTTCAAGCGACAGATCACTGCTCAACAATGATCTGCGCAGACACGTTTTTGCTTATGTTTAGTTAATTCAAAGCATGTCACTCGGACAGCAGAATTAGATGGATGCTTTTCCCCCTCTTTCCTAGCGATTCAGTTAGAGAATCGGCGAACTAACCGGAGGAAGCTTCAAGTGGCGAACTAACCAAAGGAAGCTTCAAGTGGCGAACTAACCGAAGGAAGCTTCAAGTGGCGATCGGTTAAGTGGCGAATCGAGCGATTGATTCCTCCGATCGGTACCGGTAAAACACCGTTAAATCATACGAATCCAACCCACATCAAGATGGCATAGTCCAGTCTGGCCAAAGCCCAACTGCTGTAGCGAATACCAGTGGGCAACCCACCAATATTCTCCGATTTCGGGGAAAATTCATCATTTCACAGTGGTGAATCACCGTTCTGGTTCATAGTAAACAAGCTCAGAAATCAAGAAGAAGAAGAAGAAGAAATACTGCTTAAGGTCACAAGTGGCTACAAAGGCCATAAAAACTGACTTGCCACAAAATCAGTAAGGAAGGAAGGAAGGAAGAAATACTGCTCAAAATCAGTAAGAAGCACAAATCAGCAAAATGTTAACAATACCAAAAGTCTAACAAAATACAAATGAAACAGACAA
>JAQIXT010002398.1:0-11012 GCA_034700445.1 Stenotaenia linearis | reverse complement strand
ATTTTGTGAACACTTCGCTTTCGCTGGAGGAAAGCGGCGATCAGGACGTTCAGCGCTTGAACTTGGTGTGTGTATTCGTCTAAATTGATTGGGATTTCACCCATGGCTGGATGCATAAAGCCCGATTTGCGAAAACAACTCATGACTGTGGCAGGACTCACGGATTCCCATGCCCAGGCGAGCATGTCAGCCGCATCTCTTACGGTAATCGGCTTCATTTTGTCCGGGTTTTGTTCGGCCAAGGCACGTTGTACGATTCGACGCCTGTAGTAGCATTTCGCTACTTGTTTGATGCCTTGCGACAGCGGATGGTACATCGTAGTGTTTGGAGGCAAAAAGCGGACTTCGGTGGCCTGCAAGTAGACGTTGAATCGATGCGCTGGACAATTGTCTATAAATAAAAGCACTTTTCGCTGCTGCCACTTCATTTTCTCGTCGAAACGCAAAAACCATTTCTCGAACAAAACTGCGTTCATTAATGCCCTCTTATCCGACGCGTACGTAACGGGAAGAGATTTGACACCTTTAAACGACCGGGGATTCGGAAATCGCCCGATCAACAAGAGTTTCTCCTTCTCAGAACCGTCCATATTACAACAAAACAGTCCGGTCAAGCGATCCTTGTTCTTTTGTTGAATTGGATTCGTGGCACTTTTCTGCTTGACTAGATCATCCAGAGTTAAGTGGTAAAGAAAACCCGATTCACCAGCAACAAATATATCTCTAGGTGCGTACTGTTGAAGAATAGTTGGTAACTCATGTTGTTGCCAATCGCGAACCACAGCCATGCCAATGTTGGCCTTTTCCTTGCCTCCACTCTTGAAATGAATCCTGTGTCGTAATTTGAAGCGCTCCAGCCAACCGTTGCTCGCTTTGAAACTGTTATTTCCGACGACTTGTGCTAATTCTTTTGCTTTATTCTTAACCATGGGCCCACTGACCGATATGTTCTTCGAACACGCGTCGTGGTACCACCGAAGAACGGCCTCCTCGACCTCGCCGATGCTCGAAGTGCGTACTCGTTTGAGAGACACGTTGTGTCGTTTATACTGATCTAAAATCCTATCTTTGTTTTTGTAGATGGTTGAAAGTGTACTGTGTGAAATACCGTATTCTTTGGCGATTTTATTTCTCTGTCGGTTCGATGATTCTACGTCTCGAATAATATCAACCTTAGTCTCTAAAGACAATGCTTTCCTTCTATTAGGGGTTCGCACCGACACAGGAGCCACAGCTGCTTCAGCCATTTTCATAAGGCTTAAAAAGTTATCTACCTGTGTACCATTCCTCTCCAAGAACAGTTGTGATAAGCAAGGGAATCATTTCATAGTATAATTTTCTAGAAGACAAAGTAAAGAATAAAATTATTGGATTTTTTTAAAATGATGATCGAATTGTGATAATAAAATACAAGAAATCTCAAGCTTTCTTTTTAAAAAAATGCAGAGTAACACAAGGTCAGTAATAAATTTTCTATTTTTGAAGCATCTCTTATTGACAAAAATATTTAATCTCAAATTTCTGAAATATGTTTATAAAATCATTTGAGCTTATCTTCTCTAATTTCGGGAACCAAAACATTCCACAAATGCATGGAATTCAACGAAATGTCTATCGGGATCATTTGAATTTGCCCTATAAAATTGTTTTCTATAATAAAATAACGCAATAAAGCTTCCTAATTTCTAGTTTCAATTGCTTCTGTATAATTTCAATTCAATTCTTTCCTAATGCTACAATTTTCGAACAATTATTGGAAAAAATAAAAATTCATGCAACTTTTTTTTGGAAAAACTGTCTCAATCTCAGCCAAATCTCGAAAGATTCCAAATTAGAGCCATTAATTTTGTTCGTGAAAGTGCATCCCAAATTTTTCTGTTTGATGAAAAGATGTTCTAGTAGTTTCTTTTGATAGTATTGTTCAGACGCCTACAAGCAGAAGCAATCTTGCATATTTATTCTCAAAATTATGGTTTAGTTTTCTTTCAAATTAATAGTCACGAAAATATATTCTGATAAAATATGCCTGAACTTAGATTTTATTTTGTCTTGATTTGAAAATAGTCATAACCTAAAGTTACTTCAAGTTAACCATAACTCTTTATTTTCTTACGACCACTATTTAATTTATAATCATTAATTCTAATCTAAACTTTACCTTAAATTTATTTTTTCTTCGGTTTAAAACTTTGTGATGACCAATTTAGCATTCCCTTTTAATACAATCTTAAATAGAAAAAAAATATAATTCAATTTCAAACAATAATATCAATTTTCAAAAATTTCAATTTCACTTACAGCTGACCTGTCAATTACACTGCACACGTAATCAACTTCCACTATTTTCTTTTTCACACTCGTTATCTTTATTCGAGCAACAACTGCTTCTTCAATAAACACTAATATTTAAAGAGTCAATACAATTTTCCTAAAAAATAAACAAAACTAATTACACTCACATGGAGAAGTGAATTCCAAGTTCTGATTAACAACAATACAACCAGGCCCGGGCAATTTAGTCCCTAAAACAGCGGATACTAATCTAAATTTAAAAAAGAAAAAAATTGATACATTAAAAAACAATAAACAAGTGTGATCCAAAATGCTTAAACACGCCGGAATTATGGCAAACTGAAATGCACTCAAGGCGTTACATCACAGATAAATATCTTTGCCTTGTTGCAATGACGAGGTGTGTTTTGGTTGGGCGCATTCGTTATTACAACGCAACTCGTTTATAGAACACCAAATAACAAGCGAATTTATTAGTGAAAATTGTACCGTTTTGATCATAGAGATCAAAATAAAATCGTAATCAATTTTGATTGGACAGACGAAAAGCACTTTTCGTCATTTCAGAATGCAATCATACGCTTGGAATTTGGGCCTAACATACGCTAACTGCCATTTCTTTTCACGCACCCGTTCAAAAGAGCACCGTGTACGATACAGCGACCGTATTTTGTTCTTCGTGCAAATTCTGGATCCAGATGAATTGGGTTGTTGTCTCCCGATAGACGAGCGAAATTCGCAACGTCTTGATACGTAAATGTTTTTACAATTTCAGCAAAATCATTCACCGCTACGGTAAGGAAACGTCGGTTACGGAAAACGAACAAAGACCTCGCTAATACGCGCGACCGACATAATGCCATCGTAATGACGTGACCCCTGGTGTAAATAAAGGTAACTAAAAATATGGCGTCAATTTTGAAATTTCAAATATAAACAGTAATGAGTAATTATACTGAATTACACCAATAACTAAAATGATTTTTCACATTTTAAATAATTTTTTTCATTTTTATTTTATTTATGACAATTCTCAATTTTGAACATTTCAATAGTGATGTCTTACAAACCTACAATAACAATAGGCGACATCATCTTGAAATTTAAATTACAAGGCAATTATTGTATTTTAGGCTAAGCCTAAAAAACAAAATTTCTTTGCAATACAAAACTCCCAATTTTACACAAAATAAAAATAGAAATTATATTTTTTTTTCTTCATGGCAGGGTTGAGTGTCTTCTTACTGAAGATATTGGAAATTATTTTCTTCATTTGGGGCTAAAAAAGATATTTGAAATTTATAAACTATTATCATAATGTATAACGCAATTTACACTTTTAAATAAATTTAAACTTCTTACCTACAGCGCATGCAGTAAAAATTTCACAAGAATTAAAAAGATGTAGAAGACTATTAAAAATGGGATGATCGTATGTATCAGAAGATCAAAAATTTTTCCTCCTTCACCACTTGCCCTAATAGGGCAGATTTGGGACGGAACTTTCCTAATTCCCATTGATTCTCTTCTCAATTTTGAATTTCAAATAAAATGTGTCTGCTGAAGAAGAAAAACAGATTTTAAAAACGTTAATAAATTCATGTCTTTACATGTTTTTAAAATTATCTTTTCTATTATTGCTAAACAAATACCTTTTATGGTTTCTTTGTAAAACTAAAACTTTGTTGAATACTTTGTTGAGTGATTGTTGCTATTTGATTATTTATTTACAGTATTTTGTTGCCAAAATAGATAGGATAAATTTACATTTAGTTGTAAAACAGTTCTCTATAACAAATAAAGCTAAAAATAAATTGTATTAGAAAAATATCCTTAATTAATGATACTAAATCAAATCTTCAACTTACAAATTACATATTTCTGTTATTGCTAAGTTTATAAGAAAAACCGTCAATCCAGTAAGAAAAGCCAGTGGCATAATGTGCATAATAAATAAGTGGTAATAAAGTTGAATATTATCATCTAATCCTGTATCATTTTTTGGTTTTTCCATTAATTCATCAAAAAGACTCGTATCATTTAGAGTAATTTCAACCATTGTGAAGTCTCATTCACAGCTGAAAATTAATTTGAGATCAGTTTTATTGTATTTAAGGAATTAAATACAACTGCAAATATAAATTTTATACAAATTGTTCTTTCAAATGACATTATATTCAACTTCTATTTATTTAATCTAACAAATAATAGAAGAAATACTTTTTCTTATTTTGATACACATGTCTGAACTGTAATATTTACTTGGTTTTGTTCAAACTTGTGTCCTTTGTTCTTCTCTTCTGTTATTAGAACTACCACAAAGAAATTGTTATTCCTACTAAATAGTAGAACTATACAAATGTATACTTCAGTCGATTAATAATACATCTTGCTGTAGCGTATAAAATAAATAACAGAATAGCTGCAGGAGTAACATGAATAAACAAAAGGTGGATCAAAAATCGAAGAAATCTATCAGCATATGTGTTTTCAAACTCATCGGTCATATCCATAACTTTCTAATTTAAAGGACTGGAAATTTGGGGAGTAGCACTGTAATTAAAATTATTAGAAATTATAATTTTCGTTTTGAATTAAAACTTAAGACATACTTCAGATGATTGAGTACAATTCTTGCTACGATGTAGAGAAAAAACAGTAAAATGACAACTGGCAAAATGTGAGTCAAAAATATGTGAATTATTAGTCGGAAGAGGTAATCAAGTCTTGAGCTTTCGTATTCATCATATGTATTTTTCAATCTCGACATTGCATGACTGACCTGAAGGTCTTTAAATTGAGCTGTTTAATTTTTGAAATAAAAAATTTATGTACTTGCAACTTTGCAACTACTACATGACTGTTAAGGCTTATTACTTAACATTATTCAAATTGTAGAAAAAAATTCTAGAAGTTTTTGCTTCATTCAAAAAATATTTTTGAAAAATGGGGAATTTAAAAAATGAAAAGGATGATAACTTTTCCAAAATGATTTATGAAAATGGTGCAATTTTTCTCCCTTCAGATGAAAAATAATGTAGCTAGAGGGAGCAAAGTTTATTTCAAATAACAAGCGTATGATTTGTCAATTGAACAATTTATGTGAGCAAAAATGAAAGAGAATTTCCTTTGTTTGACGCCATATAATTTATAAGATAAAAATGACATTTTCAGCTAAAATAAGGAATGAAGATTTATTATCTAATTTATGGAAACTCGCATTGATTTTTTCTCGTAGGACAACATCACGAACAGCTACATTCAATTTTTCATTCAAATGCAACTGTAAGGCAGGAAACTAATTTCCTGATTTCCGAGGAGGTAAGATTATTATGTTTTGCTAAATTTTTAATGTCTTCTGCAAAATTAGGATAAATAATTGCCCAGATAACTCTTTATTGATCTTCAACGTACCTTAGTGTATAATTACAGTAGCTAGACTTCAACCAAACGACCATTTCCATTTTTTTGGCTGTGAAGAATGTAAGACAGATGGATTGAACTCTGGGAGTCACCGAACGAGAATTTTGTGAGAAAAATTGTCGTTTAATTTGAAATCGGTTTTTCTTTAGACGAGGAAGAAGCGATTTCGTTGTTTAGAGATTTGGAAAAAGATGCTCAAGATGAAATTTCATAAAAATTTCATGTAAAAGTAATAAAAGTAAAATTTTAAAAATAGAAATAAAAAATTTTAAAATAAAATCAAGTAATTCTAAAAAGACTTGGATATAAAACATAATTAATCAATTTTATAAAAATAAGTAAATGAAAAAAGAATGTATATATAGTTTGTTTATGTATAATTTAAGGAAACAAATAAATTGCAAGTCATTGAAATCGTAAACAAAGTTTTAGACCCAATACAAGGTTCTTTTCATTTGAGTTTGTTCAAGAAATTATAATTCTATAATTACAGTACCGTATGTGATAAATGCTTCATAAAGGCTGGCATTGAAAATCAAAGATATCTTGCAAATTATCAATATATTTGATTTATTGAAAATGTTTAGTCCTTCACCATTCTCTGAAGAGTGAGTACGCCACACAAAAAATAATTTTAAATATTTCTCTTTTATTCGGTGAATTCTGCACTCGAATTACAGTAATTATTAGACCAACCACTGGTGCAATAATGAAGTCAGTAGTTGAACTTTTTAGATTTTTTTAAAAAAAATAACAAGAGAAAGAGCGACAGAAAAGAAAAGGAAGAAAGTAACAAAAAAAGAGGAAATAGAAAGAAGCAAGTGACAAAAAAGAAGAAAGAGAAAAAAGAAAGCGACAAAAAAGAAGACAGAAAGAAGACAGTGACAAAAAAAGAGAATAAAGAAAGAAAAAGAAAGAAAAAAAATGAAAAAAGAAATGGAAAATGTTATGTACCAAAATTATTAATTTAATTTTGCTGTCTTGTGATTGAACAGCATCACACAATTAAATGAAAGATAATATTTGTAAGTTATGAACTTTTATTATATTACTTAGTGAGCGTGAAGTATAAAAAAAGGGAATACTATTTCAAAAACAAAAAAAATCAATTACGGTGCGTAATTTGTGAATAACTTGTAGGTGAGCGTCTTCAAACAATAAAAGCAAACGGTGGATGATTCATTTGGCCTTGATTAAGAATAGGATAGCACTGCAAATAAACAAATTGCAAGTCAGAAAAATCCATTATCATATACCTAATTTCGAAGCGCATATTTTTCTATTCACCCGAGATTGTTTAGAACTTTTAGTTGCAAACTTGGATTTACACAACAACTTAATTCGATCACCTAATAATCTACACTATCAAACTGTTGTTGCAGTTGATGAGATAGCAAGTTTTCATTTCTCATGATTATTAGTTTACAGTGGCCATGCAGCTTGAAGGCGGAAAGGAATTTTTTGAAGAATACTGGCCATGGATACTAGGTGTATCGATCGTTTTAAGTGAGTATAGGAATTGTAAATCATTATACAGTATTCATTTTAACTCTTAAGTTCTCATCATCGGAATATTATATCTGAGAAGGAAAATTCAAGGTGTTTCATGTACAAGTACAGCACGATTGGATGGAAAAACCGTTATCATTACTGGTTCCAATAGCGGAATTGGAAAGGAAACTGCACGAAATTTTTACGGACGAGGTTACTAAACAATTGATTGATTTTTTTTATTTTTTTATATTTTTGAATTACAATCTCTTGATTTCAGGTGCGAGAGTTATTTTAGCTTGTCGAAGCGAAAACAGAGCAGCCGAAGCCGCTCAGGATATAGAATCATTCCCAAATTCCGACGGTCCAGTCGGAACAGTAGTAATTCGTATTCTCGATCTTTGCGATTTTAACTCCATTTGTGCATTTGCTCTTGATATTTTGAGAACAGAGTCTCGGATAGACATTTTAATAAACAACGCAGGTAATATTCATTTCCCACAACTTTAATCCGAGAAAATATATTCCTAATTATTTATTTAGGTGTCGTGGTACCGAAACAAACAACGGTGGACGGTTTTGACATGATTTTTCAAGCAAATCATCTCGGTCACTTTCTTTTAACCAATCTACTGCTTGAAAAAATAAAAGCATCAGCTCCTGCCAGAATAATCAACGTTTCTTCAGATTTGCACAAATGTAATCAAGAAAAATATTAGTTCTATGAATACATTTAATTTAAAAAAAATAAAATTATAATAATTTTTTTTTGTTGCTTTTTCAGGGGCAGAAATGGACTGGGAGGATTTGAATTTGAATGCTGAAGGCGCCTACGGACCATGGAAAGCATATGGCAAGAGCAAATTAGCCAACGTATTGTTTACTAAAGAATTGGCTAAACGATTACAAGGTATATTTAATTTTTGGTAAAGAAATTTCCTCCGTGTTTTATTTTGTATTTAAAAGCGATGATTACTGATGATTATAAAAAATTGAAAAAAAAAAAAAACAATTCAAAACTAATTGCAGGCTCAGGTGTTAATGTATATGCATTGCATCCCGGAGCAGTACATTCAGGATTTCAAAGCACTGCTTCTGATGTCTTTCCTAAAGTAGTGTACAGATGCTACGAGATAGTGTCGAGATTATTCTTTAAAAATGTAGTGCAAGGATCACAGACTACAATTCATTGTGCTCTTTGTGAGAAATCAGCGCATGAAACTGGATTATACTACGAGTAAATTGTGAATATTCATTATTTGTTACCACTATTTTACTTTAATTTAATTTTTAGTGAATGCAGACCTAAAACACCCAGCAAAAATGCTAGAGATGTCGCTTCTATTAAGCTGTTATGGCCAGTTAGTGCAGAAATGGTGAAACTTGACGAACGACTCGCGACACTGACCACTAAATTAAATTCAGAAGCTGTGCTCAGTCATTTGTAAAAAAAGAAGAAAAAAAAATCATATCTCTTTGAATTATTTATGTAACAAATTTTACTTTTGGTAATGAGAATAAAATATTTTCAAACATTTAAAATTTCTTTATAAGTTCAGGGAATTAATCACAAATTTCAAATTTATGCCGAAATGTTAATGAAAACAGAAATTGGATGTGAAAGTTCATTCATCTTTTTAAGAATTTCTTAGGGACGAAAATAAAAATTTCAAAATTTTTGACCTTGAAATGTACAAATGCAAGTCATCTAAAACGACAAATGTAAACTTTTCAAGACTTTCTTTTATCATGTTTATTTCAAGAAAATCTCCGAAACTATAATTACATGACGTATCTTACAACTCATCATTTTATTGGTACAATTCATCAAGTACCCACGATTGTGAAACCATCACTGCCACTGATGAAACTGCAAATTTTCAATGCTTCATAGCAATGATTCATAGTAAATCATGCAGCGTTCAGACGTGCAAGATTTTTTCGAAGCGTATTGGCCCTGGATGCTGGGTGTATTGATCATTTTAAGTGAGTAGGAATTGATTGGCTAATATATTTCAGTTTCGATTTAATTCTGTCTTAAGTTATAATCATTGGCATACTATACGCACGAAAGCGAATTCGGGGTGTTCGATGTACAAGTACAGCTAGGCTGGAGGGCAAAACAGTTGTTGTCACTGGTTCGAACAGCGGAATTGGAAAGGAAGCTGCTCGTGATTTTTACAGACGAGGTAACTTGTCTTTAATTTATACAGTTTTTAAATACTTATTGAATTTAAATGTCTTACATTTTAGGCGCAAGAGTAATTTTGGCTTGCAGAAACGTGGACAAAGCAAACGAAGCTGCTCGGGATATTGAGTCGACATCAGATTCTAAAGGAACGTTAGTAGTTCATCGCTTAGATCTTACCGATCTTAAATCTGTCAGCGAATTTGCCCAAAAAATTTTGGCAACTGAAACTCGGATCGATATTTTGGTTAACAACGCTGGTATATATCGTAAATTTTGCAACTAACTTCAATTAGAGATAAAATCCTTTGCATTTATAGGTCTCGTAGCAGCCAAACAAACAACAGTCGATGGCTTTGATATGCTTTTCCAAGCAAATCATCTCGGGCATTTTCTTTTAACTAATCTTCTATTGGATAAAATTAAAGCATCAGCTCCTGCTAGAATAGTGAATGTTTCTTCAGTAGTACATCAATGTAAGTGATCGCAAATGGCGATTTGAAATTTTGAAGAATTTTGTCTTTTTAGTGGGTGAGATGCACTGGGACGATTTGAACCTTAATGCTGAAGGCGCATATAAACCGTTCAAGGCTTACTATCAAAGCAAATTAGCAAATGTGTTATTCACAAAAGAATTGGCAAAACGAATAGAAGGTATTTAAAAAACAATTTGTGCCTGTTCCATTTACGTAACCCACAAAAAAAAAATTTGTTGTGGATTATAAGTGTTAGTTAGGCTTTCCTGCCTAATTCGAGCCTCCCGGCCTGGAGTAGCTGCTCCACTTAACTTAAGTCGTGTTAAGTTATCGCTAAAATGCCACAACAAAATTTTTTTTTCTCTCTGAGTGTCCGATTTATCCATCACTTTTCAGACTAATTAATTATTAAATTAGAACATCCAGAGTCCAAATGTAAATATAATAATTAATTTCAGGCACAGGTGTGACTACTTATTCGCTACATCCCGGAGTAATTCATTCGGGATTTCAACGCAACAATTCCGATGTCTTTCCCGAAATATTGGGCAGGCTCATTTCTGAAATGACGAGATTATTCATGAAAAATGTTGTGCAAGGAGCGCAGACTACCATTCATTGTTCTGTATGTGAAAAAGCAGCACATCAAACAGGATTATATTACGAGTAAATTGTAAAAAATCAATATGAAAAACCTCTAGTATTAATTTATACAAATTTCTAGCGATTGCAAGCCCAAACAACCTAGTAAGCGAGCCAGGGATATTCCTTCCGCCAGACTGTTGTGGCAAATGAGCGCAGAAATGGTAAAATTAGACGAAGAGCTGGCAGTATTGGACAATAAAATACCGAAAATATAAATAAATCTGTGTTCAGTTACTTGTGATTTTGAAGAAAAATAAGATATAAACTTAGTTGGACAATCCCAACTTAAAAAAAAAATAAAGAAAATAGAGATAACTTAAAAATGAGTTCCTTTGCTATTATCAAGCTTATTTATCATCTACAGAGTTTATCGGAAATGAATATTTTATAATAGAGAAATCAAAGGCTAAAATAAGGAAAACGGAAATGCAGCTATAGTTTCAAGAAATTCCGGATGTTAGTGTCCTTCAAATGTAACTCATTTAAAAAGAATGTAA
>JAQIXT010002397.1:0-11015 GCA_034700445.1 Stenotaenia linearis | reverse complement strand
CACCAGCTGTCCATAAATTGATCAAAAATTGATCAAACAATGAACATGTGCTGAAAAAATTTCATTTTAATTCAGACGAGGTTTTTAAGCTTCTTAAATTTTCAAGACTTAGCTTCCGGTGCACGAAAATTAATAATTTTACTCGAAGCACACGGCTTTAACGACAAGAACTGAACAAGTCTGTCGGTGGTCTCTCAAACTTACAAATTGTAACTCTAATCAATACAACGCTCGGTGAAATAGATCCAAATATTTGTACATGGATTCATTACACTTATCACGTCGGTGTTGCGAATAAATGTTTCATCATAAATTGTGCAATCTGACACATAATACTCTTGTAATATAATAGTTGTGATGTAATGTGATGATTTTATTCATTTTCCTAACCGAAATTCCTTCGAAACACTGAAAAGATGGTAGTTGTATGAAAACAAGAATTTTTCTCATTCATTGGCAGAATCGAATTGGAGTCTCGAACAAAAGTAGACGCTCACTCTTGCGTGTCGTCAGTACTCTTTTCTTGGAATAAAATAGTTTTACTTTAAATGAGGCTCAATCGTTCGGGCTTCGGAGGATCAAGTGAAAACAGAAGACACTTGTGAAATCAACCTGGTGTTGTCCGTAGAGTAAAGTATTGCTTCTGGTTCGAAAAGAAATTTCAACTTTGGAACCGGAAGTGCGACTTTCTGCTCCGAATAGCAGTGCGGCGTTAAGTTGCGAGTTATTTACTTAAGAAAAGTTGTGGGAAACGTGCACGAGTGCGTCTCTCGTACACGTTCGCCACAATGTCGTTGAACGTTCCACCGGTGGAAAATTTCATGTTTGGCCAAATCAAATCTAAAGCAATTTGGCTTTGGTTTTGCAATTCATGAAATTTTCATTGCTCTTGTACAGTTATTGTCAGTTACCAGCAGATTGAAGGTTCACTCACGCGCTCGGTGTAAATAATAAATATTTGATTTACAACTGAACGAGATAAGAGACGACTGAAACGCATTACCAAACAGATGCGGTGTCTAAAATGTGCATTTAAATTTTATTCCTCAGGCTTATCTCTGACTTTAATTAAATTTTTTCTTTTTATGAGTCGCACGAGCAAATTTAATTAAATTGACAATTTTCAGGGGTTATGTGCTACATTTTTGACCTTAAGTGTTAATTTCATTCAAAACGCAAACCAATGGGGAGGTTTACAATTCAAATTCCTCTAATTACTGTATGAACAGCTGTGAATGTGACATTTGATCTCTTCAGTTTCAAGTACATAATCAGCTTTGATTCTTATAATTACGAGGATTCAATTGATTACGCGTGAACGGTTTTAACGCTAGAGATTCACAAATAATAAACTTGATTACATTTATTCAAGTTTAACAATCAATAAATTTCATTTTTTATCCATTTTGAAAATTTCTAAACGTCAATCTTCGTCATTTCCTAAAAAAAGAAATAATCCTCCTCCCCAAACTTTAAATCCTTCCACATTTCCTTTAATTCTTTCATCACTAATCGTCTTTTTCAAGTCTAAGCAGTTGGACTTTGCACGCATCACTTAATTGGCATCTTATTTAAAATTATTGAAAAATTTCTCATCCGAACGAGAAAATCGTCTTGTTATGGCGAAACTTGAATATTAAATTCTCAAGGGTCAAATTATACCGAAATTTATAGTAAGTGTGAGTTGGAATGGGAAAATATGGAAGGAATTATCACAACATTTCTGCTCTTTCTCGAGAGTATGAAGAAAACAAATAAAAGATTAGTCTCACAAGGTTCACGAGATCAATTATCATTATTTTGTTGAAACTGGAGTGGGTAAGTACAGTTTAATGGAAGGTTAAAGATTAAAATTGTAGCCGAGGGGAAAACAGGATCAATAAAAGGTCAAATAGAAAATACAGAATGTGGAGTTTTTTTGAGTATTTTAATCAAAAGTGACGTAAAAATACAAACGAAATGAGAGTTGCCGTTTGATTAAAGTGAAAAGCAGAGCGTTGCGGTCGCACAAATTCAAAACACGTTTTTATTCAAATTCCCAACTGTGCATGTTAAAGCCGTTTTGTGTCAGATGCAGATTTCCACACTTGTTGAGTATGGGCGCGTGACTGCTTGTGTGGCAAAGACGAGGGGGTTGAGCGTTGCATTACGACAATGGCAAATGTAAGTAAACACCGAAAAAAGCGCGGGAGACAAAGAGAGCGGTTTGTTTATGGAGTTTCGCTTTAAATACAAACGGATGCAGGTACTGAGTGCAGGATCAAAGGGAATGAGCGAGTACTTTGTTTATCTTTTGTTTTGCTTCTTTTACGAGTTAAAAAATGAGGTTAAAATGTGAACTTGTTACAAACGTCACTTTGATTGATGGTGCTTTTTGGGTTTTACTCAATTTGAGCAAAACGCACACATAAATCCACTAATGGGACAGATTAGAAGTGAAGAAAATTGTAAGGTAATTGGTCGGATCGATTAGCTGGAAAACTGCTATCATCTTCCAACATTATAGAAATTTATGCCTTCCCAGGTAGCATAAATATCTCTGGGAAGTAGCATTTATATAGAATGTCTACAACAACAATGTAGATATTCTATGACAATGCTACATTTCAGCGACATGGAAATTTTAGATAAATCGATTCGTCTATATAGCTTCTACAATATTTACGTTTCGATGCTTTGTGGGTGAAATGTCAAAGGTGAAATTCTACGTAAAAATTCACGTGGTGAAACCGACCAACAGAAATGCGTTTTGGTATTTGCACCAGTTTCGGTCATCTGAGGACTTGTTTTACGTGTTTCTGCTGTTTGCGTTCAATTGTTTGAGTGCTTATCTGCACTAATGACGCAAGGTGATTGCGGACACTTAATTACTTTTGGTCCTTGATCGATTCTCTATTCGTGGACATCAATAAAAGTTTAATGTCCCTCTTTGCCTGTAGATGGCTCTTATTTGTGGCGTCGAATCCCATCCGAGATGTTTCTATGTCCACTTGTGGATGTCTCGTTACTCCACTTGCCGATGCATCTTTTATGAGCTGAGAGCTTTTCCTTGCTCGGGATCAAGTTTACGATTTTTATTTTCTGCAAAACCGAATTTACAACTTCACAAAACAGAATTCAATCTGGCCTCTAGACAGATGCAGTAAATAAGCACAAAGTGTGTAATTAAACAATCCTCGTAAATTGCGACTTTGTTTTGACTGCAGATGAAAACTGCTACTTGGTTTACTTTCTGTTTATTTACGTAGACGCGCGCTAGAGATGGAAATTGTAAATTCAGTTTTGGATCTCTTCCAAACTTGTTTCACATCACACCCTCTGGCGATGTATCGAACAAATGATCAGACTAAAAGCAGTATATAAGAGCTAAGAGAGGCTAAACAAGTGATGCACGAAGGAGCACTAAATTAATTACCAATTTTTAAACTAAAAAAAAAATTTTTTTCTTCTTCAATGTACCGTATTTCAAGAAATGAATTTTTTGCCGCGACTTATATTCGAGGGCGACTTTTATTTCAACGTTGCCACTGTCACTGATTTGTAATCGAAGAAATACAGTAATATTGAAAATATTTTTTTCAAAAATTCATTTTGGCACCTGTATGTTGAGTCACAGTGCCATCTGTTGAAAAAGTTTATAATTAGACTTCGAGGAACCGCTGACAAACTGTCAGCATATTTTTTTGTTTGTTTTATTATTCCATAGTCTGTAAGAAAGTCAGCCATATTGAGTGCAGCTAAAAAGGCCAAATTAAAAAGTAATCCATCAAGAGTAAGGTTTGCAGAAGGAGTAGTTATAAATGGTTCACCACTCGTATCTGTAAGTATTGATCGATTTTCGAGTCAAATTTGATGACTAAATTCCATTTTTCTATTTCCAGCCGTCCAGTTACTCCACATCCGAGTCTTGCATCCCTTTTATGCCAAATGTATTGAAAGTGTTTCTGGAAAACGGACAAACGAAGTCGTTTAAGTATGATGGATCGACCACGATAGCGGACGTCATTGAATCGCTTCAGCAGAAACTATCCATTAAATGCATAGAGCATTTTAGTCTAGTAGTCGAGCACATTAAAAGTCTTCGCCGCAACAAACTCACCTTACTGGATCCTGCCGAATCCATTGCTAGAGTACGCCGTCGAAATATATTTGGTTTCGAATAAAACAGAATTATGGCTTAGTTTAGTAAGTTTTTTTCTCTAATAAGAGACGGTTCGTGCTCGTTCGAGTAGGAATTATTGGAAAAACTCTGTTGGGACCATCGGTGGCACGAAGAGAGGCTTAAGGGGTCTTAATAGTTGATTTGAAGAAAGATGCTGTAGTTCTGTTAGTTTGAAATCAATATTGGTTTGATTTGATTGAAAAAAATGAAGAAATATCGGAAATTGGATCAAATTTATGTGAAAATTGAATTTCAGTTATATTTGTTGCTATATTTATCTCATTTGTCGTTTTATACGATTTCTTTACCTTTTTAATTTATTTTCTAATTTCAAAAATAACAAAATGTATCGATTTCTAAATTGGATGAAGAAATCAAAACATACTCCAATTTCACGACGTTCAATTGAAATCGGAGTAACATTTTTTAATTCAATTATCGATCGTATTCTATTTTCGTGAACAAAATTACTAAAAACATTATTAAATTTTTAAATCTATTTTCCAGATTGCTGCACGACCCGGTGCCCAACACCTTCGATGTTTATTTCGAATTACTTTTGTACCAAAAGACTCTTACGATTTGCTCAGAACAGACCCCGTGTCATTTGAATATCTTTACGTTCAGGTAAACGAAACAAAATTCAACAGTCAAAATAACAAAATAATAAATATTTCATTCTTTTTCAGTGTTGTAACGATGTCGTTCAAGAGAGGTTTGCTCCTGAACTCAAATATGATATTGCTTTACGACTGGCAGCATTACACATACAGCAACACGCGTTAACGAACAACTTGCAGGGAAAGTTATCCGTCAAATCCATCGAGTAATAAAACCATTCGTTTGCCGTATTTCTTCGAATAAACCCCGTGGGTCTTACAAAACATTGCGATTCCAGCCTTTAAAAGGCCTATTTACGTCGTATTAACGTTGTAAAACATTAAAAGAACTAGTTTTACAACCGGAAGTGCGATGAATATTCAAAGAAATACGTAGTTGATTAAATTCTCACATTTTTTCTAATTTTTATTTATTTTATCCGACAGACGAGAGTTTGGTTTGGAGAAGTTTGTTCCTTTGTCCCTGGTTGAGACGATGAAGCGAAAGGAGTTACGAAAACTCCTTACTCACTTCCTTAAACTCAACCAGAACTTGAGTGCACCTGGACAAAAATGTTTGAGTGCACTCCAAGCCAAACTTCACTACCTCAAGATTGTTGCTGAATTGCCAAGTTATGGAGCCAAATGCTACACGACTGCTACACTCAGGGTAAGTGCTTTTTCCATTAAAATTTTGTAAGGAAATTTTTTTAAAGACCCCTACAGATGTCGCTGGAGACCCCATCTTGGTTTGGTACTAATTTCCCCCACTAGATGGCGCACTTGTTCGCTTCTCTCTGTTTGAGGGTCAAGAATGGCTTATTTAGCAAAGCGGCAACTCTAATTTTCTGGTTGAGAAGAAGTTTTAATGAATTGCTGGGTAATTCATTAAAGCTTTGGGTTCTATGGGTTGTGAAGTAACAGCCCGTACAACCGAGGCTCAAATTGCACTAAAGTTTATTGTAGTTTGTTCTATAATTTTACGATTAAAGCGATAAACGTAAATATATTTATGTTGTAGGTTCGATTTTCGATTCGTTTAATTTTTTGAGGAAAAATTGATAAAAACGTAAAATTATGTTGTTTATAATTTTTGTAATAGGGACTTAGTTAGCTAAAACTTGAGATTAAGTTTTTAAGTAACAATGAGCCACTTTCGCTTTCTCGTTCGCCATTTCCGTTTTCTCATTCCGCCATTTTCTGCTCATTGCGCGATGTTCGATCGCATTCTGGGCGGCGTTTGAATGACACCAATTGTGATTTAGTTCAAATAACACTAAAGATGAAACAACCATAGCCTTTATGGCGTCATCAAATAGGAATATATAATCAAATAAACGAAATATAAATACAAGCAACAAGTTTGTGCTGTAACGAACATCCATCTACTGACTCAAGTATACAAAGATTATAAATTACAAGCTACAAACTTAGCAAGAAACCATGTTTCTGTTTGTACTTGATAAGCCAGTAGCTTGGTACCAAATTTCCACAATTCCCACTCGAAATTGGAACTTCCAACAACCGCTTGTTGCGGTTTCAAACATTCATAAATCCAATCGTGAAAACACTCTTAATAGTCAATACAAAATTAGAAAAAAATAACAAAAAACACATTTTTTCCAAATTACAAAAACTTTTTCCATTACTCCTTCCAGACATGACTGTGGTCAACAGTTCGAGCACTCTTTTTTAATTAAAGACACTGGGCCCAAATACCAACACCAATTTACCACAAAATAAATTCGGCCCTTAATGAACCATAAAACCATGTTTGCCTATTTTTCCGACCTTAACCACAGAAAAATGAGCAATTTGTACAAACAATCTAACTTGAATCTTTCCAGGATTCCACCACGGAGACCATAATTCTGATCAGTCCTAAATTCGGCGTGAGCCAAATTTCGGGAATGCGAAACAGCACAGTAAGTACCCTTTCGCTCCCTCCTTTCCCCTTCCGCTAAAGAATGTTGCAAAATACACCGGGGCTATTTTTAACCGGTTATTTTGAGGCCTCAAAGTGTGTTTGGGCTGCAACTTGCGAGTCGTTTGAAAACTCGGTCGAAATTACGATTTTTCGAGACAAAAATGCCGCTCGCCGAATGGATCGGAACGAAGCTGTACGACGGGCTCAAGTTCACGTACCACTGGCTCGACGGTCCGTGGAGTTTGATAATCCTGTACATCATCTATTTGATCATAGTCACGTTGTATATCATCCACATTGGACGGAATCCTGTGAAAGAAGCAATAGAGGGACTGTTTTGAAAAATTAACGAGACTCGGTCTGTAATTCAACTTTAACGTCGTGTGTTTTCGCAAACTTATTATTCCAGTTGTTTTCTGTGTAAATGGATGTGCGTTGAAACAGCCGAGTGTTATTTTGAATTTCTGACGCTTTAGGCCTAAGTAAATGTGAAAACGTGAATTCTCCTACGAGGAGTTTGTCGAAGCGAGAAAAATTGCTCCTTCTTTTTCTTTTCTTTACATTTTCTATACGGAATTGTGAAATTTAATAATAATTCCTCGAGTTTGAAATGTCGTGTTGATGATTTTTCTGAAAAAAAATGTTTGGAGGGAAGAAATAACAACATTTATTCAATCTTTTGAATCCAGGGATTTAAGGCTTTTTCATGCTTTTAAAGATTAAATGAAAAGGATTTGAGTATTTATCTCCATTTTCTTTAGTGCAAGAAGGATTATACGAGAAAAGATTCCATTCTGTTAGTCGAGTTTTTTGGTCGCCAGAGATTTAGCCGAGGAAAAGAAACAGAAAAATTGATCGCTTTTCGTTCGTGATTAGCAGCCACATCACACCCTGAAGCAACGTTTCGACTCATCTTGAATGTATTTATTTTTTCAAAACATGAAGCTGCTAATGTCACTCGGAGGGTTCAAACTCGTTTATATATCTGTTCGTCATCCCCTTTAATTTTTTTTTCTTCTTTTATTTACTGGGTATGTCATTTGTATCTAGAAATAAGGATTAGTGAGTATCTGTGGCATTAAAAGTGAGGATGGAAGAGATTAGTTAGTAGTTTGGAGTAAAGACGAAGAGAAATTGATCGTCTTTCGGTAAGTGATTAGCAGCCGCATCACGAATGGTTTCTCGAGCCGATAGCAGTGTTTCGAGGTATCTAAAAATGATCTTGACTTGGTTCGCGTAACGATGTTCGATTGCTCTGAAAAGTGAGCAAAATTATCGATTTATCGCCTGTAAGCCAGTGAGGAAAAAAAATGAGATTTATAAGCGCTAAATTGGTTTTATTCTAAATTATAATTCAGCGGAATTAGTAAAAACGATACTAGAACTACAAAATCAAACATCGAAATAAACATTGTAACATTACAAAGTTTTGTTTAAAAATCACGTGTTTTGAATCCCTTCCCTCTTTCTTTAGAAACTTTATCAAAGCATTAAAGTGAGGTTAATAAAGATTAAGATTAGTCGCGTAAAGACGAAGAGAAATTGATCGTTTTTCGGTGAGTGATTAGCAGCTGCGTCACGAATGGTTTCGCAAGCTTAAAGCAGATTTCGAATAACGAATCTTGTTATAACGAATTTTTCCTCACATAACGATGTTCGATTGACAGAAAAGTGAGCAAAATTATCGATTTATCGCCTGGTAAAAGCTGGTGTTGAAAAAATGCAATGTATAAGCAGTAAATATGTTTTATTCCAAATTACAATTAATGAATCTGATGCTGACACATGTAACGCATTTTGAGATCACATGACGCTCGACCAAAGCATTGGTGAGTACTTTCTTCATCTTCCAGTTGCTCGCAAATAAATGAACTTCCTAAATTGCTTAAAGCGTCAGCACTGATCCAAAAGTAATCCTTCGTGTCTGGATGTGTTATCTTTGGAAATAAATAGTAACTGCAATAATTGTAGTAATCGGACTTTTACCAGGCGTTTGCTTAGTGTTGATAACGAATTCCTTGTGATGTTCGGTTTTAATGGTAGCCAGACTCGAGTTGCGGTCGTTGCACGCATCGTCTGCCTCTGACCAAGTCACTCGTTCCTTCGAGATGTCTTCGAGCTGGAAATGCTAGAAAATCTGGCGGGCAAATTTCGGGTTGAGATTCTGACCAGTTTTCTCGTTCGGAGAAGTTTCCCGATTGAGGTTTTGCAATGAGCACTGGTGGTATTCTCTCTCTCCTTGGAAACTCTTTTATCAAAGCAATATTATAGCATTAAAACTGGGGTTAGAAAAGATTAGTTAGTCAAAAAGATTAATTAGTCTACGTGACCCAACTTCAGGATATCATCCTGAACCTGATCAGAGTCAGAAATTAACATAAAATAGGATCCTCGGAATTATGTTTGTGACGGGGCGATTTCTATCGCTTTTTCCTGCTTTTATAATAATAAATTCCGTTGCGCGCACTCATTTAAGGCCTCATGACGTCATTCCCAGAACAGACAGCTGCATTACGAATGGTTCCTCAGACCTGTAGCAGTATTTCGAAGTCTTGTTATAACGACCAAACTATTGCCTGTCGGAAGCTAATGAGTAAAAAAAAAAAAAACGATTTATAAGCTCTAGTTTAGTTTTATTCAAAGTTACAGTTTAAGACGAAAACAAATTAATAACTTTTGCGCACACATAAGGCATTTCGTCATCACATGACATATGCGTCACGCATTTATCTTTAAAATTGATAAATAAACAATAGTTATCTTCCTGTGTAGTATTCGGGCACGCGTTTGCATTTGGATTTTCGATATCGAAGTTGTAATCATCGGCCCAATAGGAACCTGATAGTTCTGGATAGTGATTGTAATGAATAGTGATTGTAGTAGTTACAGCAATAGGATTTTTACCTGGTGGATAATATTTTGGGAGTAGTGTTCCTGGAATCAGTTTCGACTTTTTTACCTTGCACTCCTTATTTGCCTTTGACCAAGTCACTTTATCTTTCGATACGAAGTAACAAAAATTATAATCATACAGTACAAATTCTGGCGGGCAAATTTCTTGTGATTCATCAGGTTTTTCAGTTATCGTTGGGACGGGGGGTTGGGGCCACACGCCGAAGCAACTGCTGGTTGAGTGGATTAATAAAAGCGACACTAGAACTAGAAAATCAAACAAACATTCAAAATAAACATTACAACATCACAGAACTTTGCTTTAATTTATGCATTTTGAATTTTTCCCCCTTTCCTTAGAAACTCGTTTATCAAAGAAATATCTTAAGCATTGAAAGTGAGGATGGAAAAGATTAGATAAGAGTAATTAGTTGCTTAAAGACGAAGCAGTCGC
The DNA here is from genome assembly GCA_034700445.1 of Stenotaenia linearis. NCBI lineage: Eukaryota > Metazoa > Arthropoda > Chilopoda > Geophilomorpha > Geophilidae > Stenotaenia > Stenotaenia linearis. The sequence goes on along the minus strand of JAQIXT010002397.1, from coordinate 981 downwards.
AATGAACTTGACTTGTTTCTTGTTACAATGTTCGACAGAAAAGTGAGCAAAAATATCGATTTATCGCCTAGTACGAGCCAATGGGTGAACAAATATGATGTACAAGCACTAAACTGGTTTTATTCCAAATTACAAAAGTAACCGCTCTTGTTTGAATCTATTTATCATTGAAAATAAATAGTAACTCTAATTATTAAAGCAATATAATGGTAATACCAACGAACTCTTTGTGGTGTCCGGTTCCAATGGAAACCAAACTCGAGTTCCGGTCGTTGCACGCGTCGCCTGTTTCTGACCAAGTCACTTGCTCGTTAGAGAGGTAGAAACAAAGCGTAAGTTATAACGAATAACGATTACTGTTTCAGAAAACGCCCGACACAAACCAGTGAGGAAAATAACGATTTATAAGCTCTAGACTAGTTTTATTCCAAGTTACAGTTAATCACGCTTAATACGAAAACAAATTAAAAACTCAAGTTTGCATGTGCGCACACGTAATGCATTTCTATATCACATAAGATGTAACTCGCGCATTTATTCGTAAAATTGATAATTAAACAAGTCTCATCTTTCTTTGTCGAATTCTTACACGAAACTGGATTTTGAATGTCGATATCGAAGCCGTCATCGTTGGCCCAATAGGAATCTATTAGTTCTGGATAGTGATTATAATGAATACCGATTGTAATAGTTATAGCAACATGATTTTTACCTAGTGAATATTCGTTTGCTGATATTCCTAGAATCAGTGTCGAATTTCTTTTCTCGCACGTATTATTTGCCTCTGACCAAGTCACAGTTTCATTCGATTCGTAATAACAAAAATTACTATTATTATTTAGCACAAAATCTGACGGGCATGGGGATAAGTTCGGTTCTTCAAAGGTCGTTGTTAAGGTTTCATCAGGTTTTTCAGTTGTCGTTGTGGAGGGTTCGGCAGGTTTTTCAGTTGTCGTTGTGGAGGGTTCGTCAGGTTTTTTA
>JAQIXT010002396.1:0-11021 GCA_034700445.1 Stenotaenia linearis | reverse complement strand
GTCCCAGTATGAATCTGAATTGCACTCAAAAGTGCAATTCACTATACAATCATTATAGGGGGTCAATTGATTGATCCCCTACTCATAACACCTAGCTTCATTATAATACAACTAAAGGTAAACAATCCATCAGTATGGTGTGCCAACACCATTACCAGGCTAAATCACATACACTTTAGTACATCAACTCTACTTAACCCAATTATAATACAATACAATGCTAAACCGATTCAATACTATCAATAACATACAATATTCACTTTAATCAACAATAATACTGGATTTCACAATACAATCGATATTCAAATATTAACAATTATAACCAACGAAACAAAAACCAAGAAGTGAAAAAAAAAAGAAAAACAGAAAGCATAAGGGGGACAAACCTTTCGTCAATGCTGTTTACAGTCACAAATTGAAGTAGCCAGAGGAAACTATGAAGGCAAATTGAGTTTATTTAATTCAGCTAAGGCTGGATACAACATTGACACTGCAAGAAATTTCAGATTTCAAAAATTTACGATAATTAAATTTGTTGTAAAGAACAAATGCACGTTACATTTACGGTTTTAAAGGAACGCTTTCCGGTAAATTTTGTAAACTGTTCCTTTACGAGATTAAACTTAATGTAAATTAGATTTTTACAATAAATTTAATTATTGTAAATTTTTGTAAATCTGATTTTTCTTGCAGTGAGTTTGTTTTTCTCTTTGTACAATTTATTTTATAAACCAGAAGAGAGTTTATACATTATTTTCTAAAATCTATTAGCAGATTGGTTGTTTTCAATGAATTCAGGCTTTGCTGTATTAAAGATTACACAGATTAAGTAGCTTAACTCATGCGCAAGTTGTAGGGTCAGCTTGAAACGAACCTAAACTCGAAGAAATGGAAGGGCTCTTCGATCTGCAGGATGAGAAACTACAACGGCTTTGGGGGAGATCCATTTCATTCTGTGAAATGATTATCGATTGGACCACCAAGAACTAATTCAGGTTCTAATGGAAAGAAAAGGGATTTTAAGTGCATGCATATTTAAAAAATTAAATGCACATGTGTTTATATTCTTTTTATGAGCTTTGGAAGTGGGACTCTGGGAGCAATTTGTTTACTATGTTGTTTCTGCAGCTGTGAACCACATAATAACATAACTATTGATGTTTTTTCTCACTTTTGTACACAGTTCTCAGTATGTATTTGGAAATGATTGGCAACGCTGTTTGTCAGGTTTAGAAAGTACACTAATTAAGAGCAAGATTACACAAACAGCAGTAAATAAATATACAAATATTGTCTTTGCTCTTAAATCCCAACAGATCTTTCCCTTGAAGTTCAAATACACTAAAGTACTCACATCTCCGAGGACTACACAGACCCTCCCACACATGTTGTAGGATCACCTTGAAACAAACCTAAAACCAAAGGCAAAATGAAAGGTTTTTTATTTTAGGATTATGTACGTTTTGTTTTAACGTGTATGTTGATTCGTAAAGTTTTCACTTCATTTGACTAAGCTTTTCGACAACTCTCGTTGTCATCATCAGGTCTCGAAAGGTACGGACTCAAAATGCCTCCAACGTGAGATCCGGTAAAACATAAGATTCAAATTGATTTACTATTTCCATGGCATTCCTACCAATGACCCTGCACAAATTTGAGTTGCAATAATATCAACTTCAACCATATTGAGTACTGACGTAAGAAAAGTGGAAGATTGATGGCTCTGAACACATGAGCAAATCAATCACTTGAAAGACCGGTTTACTGGAAATGTGACCTGAATTTACAGTTCAGTAGTGTACGGAAAGGAATGGACTACAGGATTCTAGTTGGATGACTATCGAATGCTTTATTAAACTTAGTAGTCTCAGTGATCAGTCAATGCACGCTTTAACTATCCCTACAAAAGCACCACCTATCGTAACGTGACCTTACAATACATTCACAATGATGAAAAGTATACGAAGGAAGGAAGAAATATCGCTTAAGGTCACAAGCGGCTGCAAAGGCAATACGTGATCTGTCACAATATCAATAATAAGTACAAATCAACAAAAGTAATTCCAGGATAATCTTGGGACCTTTTTTTTAACCAATAAAAAGGAGTATTGTAGTGTCTGTAAATTTCTCATTTAATGGCTGCGTCCTATATTCAAGGGCGGCCACTAATAAAAGAAAAATGGTATTTTACTGCAAAATGAACATCATTTTAGTTTTTTGATGGAAAATGTGTATTTTTATACTTTTTAGATGGAAAAATGTGTATTTTTTCAGTTTTTAGATTAAAAATGAGCATTTTCACACTCTTAATAAGAAAGAGCACCATTGAATTCAAAAGTCAACATTTCAAAAAATATTCACTTTCCATTTTTCACATTCCTTTTCCCAACATGCTCATCCATAATTCCCTCTCACTTTATCTCCACTACCCAGCTTCCACATTCCACACCATCAAATCCACTTTCTCCACCTAATTACCTTCCCTCCCAAAATCCAACACTTTCCTATACTCTAATCATATAAAATCACAATTTCCTCTTTTCAAGGAACTTCCTTAGCTGTTGGAAGTGAAGCAGACATAACTCAGTGGGGAGCAACTGGAGTTAATGACTCCCCCTTGCAGGAAAGAGGCTGTCAATCAACTAGAGAAGGGATTACAGTGACAGGAAGTGCAAGAAAACCAAACATCAACTCCAGAGACAGATCAGGAAGTGGTCAATCATTCATTAACTCATTAAGAGCCATAAAATTTTATGTTTTTAATACTTTTGATTCAATTCCAGACTCAGGAAAGAAGAAAACTCCAAAATTGAGTATAAAAAAGATGGCTCCAGTGCCTCCAAACATGTTTGGAAGGGGGGATCAGTTGTGTGTCAAGAACAGTGAGAAGAAAAAGGATTTCTTCTCTTGGTGGAAACATATGAGTCAAGAAAGATGAGTTTTTTTGCAAAGTTTCAATGAGTTTCAATGGTGAAATGTATGAAAAAACAGTTGAAAATAATAAAAATAAGTGTTTTGATACATTTAAAGGTTAAAATAACTTTGAAATCAACTTAAAAAAACTAGTTTTTGACTGTATTTTGATCAATAAAAGAATCTAAATCAAGTTGATTCATCATTTTGACATGAAAGATGAGTGTTTTTACAGCTTCAATGATGAAATGCCAACAAAATTGGTCAATTAAGCTGCTTGTTACAACAGATTCAAGTTCCTTGGCCAAATTACAGGTCAAAACATCATTGGAATCAAGTGAAAAAAACTGAAAAAGAAATATTTTACTCCATTTTAATTAATAAGACACAATAGTACTGTGTTAGCAGTAAAAAGAACTTAACATTCAATATAAAAAAGTATAAACACAAAAACAAACCAATAAAAGGGTTAAAACCATCATGAAACACAAAATAAACCAATTAAGCAGCTTACTCCAACAAAAACAAGTTCTTTGGCCCATTTTCAGGTCAACACAACATTGAATCCAGGTAAAACACAGAAAAACATCAATTTTAATCAATTTCACTCAATTGCACTCAATTTTAATCAATCCTGATCAATAAAACCCTCCAAACCACCTCCACACATCACTATTGACATCTCAAACACCACAAAAAACACTTAATAATCCCCACTTGTGACCAATCAATGAGAAATGGAACAGGCAATAAATATAAAACCTTATCTCCCACTAAGTACCAGCAACCTAAATTCAGCCAGTATGGTTTGACCCATTTTCAGAACAGGGGTGTCAGGTTTGCTTCACATGCTGTTACTGCTGCTGTATTTCAATGTGATTTATAATGCTGTTTGCTAAGAAATAAATTCCACTTCTTTCTGATGCTGTATTTATGTTGCAAAGGCTTTAAAACTGCAATAACTGAGTTCAAATGCTATAAAATGTCATAAAGTCTGTTTATGTTCTCACCCTAGATTCAAAATGAACACAACTTGAAGGGAAATTCCAATTTCTTGAGTGGATAAAAATAGAACATTCCTTCCAGTCAAGTATTCCATTTATTTTTCAATTGATTTTCTTCTTATTGCTCTGTTTCATTGGTCCTGGAGTTTTAAAGATGTGTTTTGTGGCTTTTACGTTGTAGTTTTGATGTAATGAGACTGTAAGTTGCAGTCTATTGATTGGAAATGGGTGAAAGAGTCAAGTATTGGGCAGTTTTCCAAGACAATTGTGTGGGAAATTGGTCTGAACAGAGTTCAAGGGCAGTTTGTGTTGATTAATGTGGTTTAATTAATGAAATTTGTGTTGTTGGATTGAAAGTGACATGCTAGGCTTTGCACTGCCACAAACTGACATTGGGTTCAACTGACATGTGGCTATTGATTTTCTGTCCTGATGTTTGCCAATAGGCTGTGAGTGGTGTTTTGTATTCTTCGGAGTCCTGATTCATCCAATTGGAGTCTGGGAATGTAATAAAAGTGATTTCTTAGAGGGAATTTTTAAGGAATGTGTCATTTTTTAGTGTTTCCAGTGTGTAGTAGTTGGTGAAGAAATGTCTGAGCAAAAGAGCATTGTGTGTTTTGTGAAATGTTGAAGCCGCACAACGTCGAAAAGCCGTGCGTTGCTGAAGCCGCAAACATGTTCTTTTGATCGTTATATTTTTGTTTAATTACTGCCTAGGTAGCATTTTGGAATCATAATGATGTCAGAATTCAGTATTAAAGTTTCTGCGTCGTCGGATGTTACGGGTAAGGAACCTTATGAGGCGCACTAAGCTTTTAGGCGCTTGCCTAAGGCCTCGAATTCTATAAATAAAAACTAGTTTTGATTTTGCATTGTTAGGAGCCTTGAAAGGGTTTTGTGCAAGGTGCATCATGACTCAAGGGACACCAATTACATACTGTTTGTGTCTTGGGCATTAAATATCAGTAATTGGTCACTGTGTTTCATAATTTCTTTAGTTTATGCTGGGAAAGGGGACAAAACCAACTCTTCTGGAGCACTGTACTGCTAAATGACAGTACTTAATGCTTTTTCAAGATCATAGTTTTTCTGTTTCAGTTTTTGGTTTTTAGCTATGGCTGTTTTTTTTTCACTCTGGAATTTTTTTTTTGCTTCTGGGTTTTTATTTCCTTGATTTTCCTTGATGCCATTCAAAGATTTGACTTTAAAAAAAACAATTGAATGTGTGCAGATGTGTGGATCTGTGTTAGGATAATGGATCGACAAGCTGCATACGGGCTCAGTAGCCGCTGGTAACCTAAAGCAATATCCCTTTTGTTATGCAAAGCAACCGGAGGCAAATATGCAGCAGGGTGTGCAAGGCAACACCACCAGTTCCCGAACTTCTGCAGGCCCCTCGCAACTCTAAATTTGCATATTTTTCACCTGTTTTTCCAGTTGCAGGATCTCACACAAGATGTAGGACCTAAAGGGGAAATAAATATTCTATACATTTTTGTCCCAAGTCCCACATAACTCATTTTAAGGCAACAGAAAACCTCTTCATGCCAACTAATATAGACAGAAAACATAAAAGTTGCTTCAAATGAAGGGAGAGTAGGTACCTAGCATTTATTATTAGCAATGTCACTGGCATTCTGAAATGTGGCATCATCAACAAACAATTACAGAAAAAAATGTCCAAAGAACGTATATAAACATTATGTAATACAAATTAGAAATGCGAAGTGCGAAAAGAATTTCTCTGCACCTATAAAAGTATAAGAATGTCTCCATATGCATACCTATGTGACTTTTTATAACGTACTCTAGTACGCAATCACAATATTGGAATTTCAAATTGCTTTCATCGAACCTCGTATGTATCATTTCTGGTATGACAAAAGATACTGTCATATGACAAAAGCACCAGGTTACCAGAACAGCCAGCATTATTGTAACCAGGTGATTCTGCATTGCCCTTTGTAATGGATGGATGCAAAGCCATTTCCTCTTTGTGATTATTGAGTTCTTATTGAGTTTTTACCAACCTGTGTTCATCTATTTTGCCACATCACACCACAGATACAATTATACATTCCTGAATGCGAGAAACCAGGAACAATTCAGAAATCATTATGATTCCAGATCACGTAAATTGATCTAGATTTCCATCTACGAAAGATCAAGTCTTCTTTTATAGCGTCAATCAAGGGACCGGGCTTAAATTGACACTATAAGCGGGTTGACGCTACAAGCGAATCCGCTTACAGCGTCAAAGTGTTGGCCGGACCGCACCAAACATGACGCTATAAGCGGGTTGACGCTGTAGCCGAGATCGCTACTGGCGGGTCCGACTGTATATATATATTACTCTTAGGACTGTCTGTCCGGACTCTCATTGGTCTCAGGCGGGATAAAGTGACGTCATTGTTTTTAAATTCCATTTTCGTCCGTGGATTGTCCACAGGTACCAGCTAAAGTCCGTGCGCTGGTAAATTGAGAGGAAAAGTGCGCGATCTGATTGGTTGGAATTGTTACTGCATTGTTACTGCTATGCAACAATGCTTGTGTTAAATTGCCAACCAATCAGATCGCGTACTTTTCCTCTCAATTTACCAGCGCACGGACTTTAGTCATTTTTATAATTCTATGTTCTACGGTTCTACGTTGCTATGCAGGACTTTGGAATAACCAAATTTAAGAATTCTTCGGGAAGTCCGCCGAACCAACATTTACCGTCCGTAAAAATAAAATTACATGTTCTATTTATCAGACAAATATTCGACCAACATCCGCTAAAACCACCTGAAACGCCATGACCTATAAAAACATGCACCAAAGTCATTAAAATCCTGTTAAAACCAGTTCTAGATTCTCCCCACCCACTTACATTGTAACCAAAGGATAATTCTAGTCTTTGTTCATTGAATTACACCTTAATAAAGTGTGGATTACAAATAATGGTTATATAAATTACCACTCTGTTGATTTGCTCATGATTTTCATGACATTTATTGTGCTAAAACCTGGCAACAGTTCAAATTACACCAGAAAATCATAATGGAACAAACTTGAGCCTCAAATAGCTGGTTGGGCCTGTCCCATGTTCTAGAATAGGGATGGGAGGTGTGGAAAAGTTATTTGACCCTGTACCGTGAAGTCTGTTTATTCACGCAGGTGTGCAGCCATCTAGGGATGAAATTGGTAAAAATTTTAGTTATTAGGTGAATAAAATTCGGGAAAATATTAAATTTGTCAGAATACGTCATTTGTAAGGTTGGGTAATTTTTTAAAAAAATCTTGGGGGGAGATAAAAAATATGGCAGCGGTGGGATTCGAACCCACGCCTCCGAAGAGACTGGTGCCTTAAACCAGCGCCTTAGACCGCTCGGCCACGCTACCGGATACAGCTAAATTGGTCAGAACATCGTATATAAAGTTTGGCTTCGTGTTTTATGAATTGAAGTTTATTTTTGTTTGTTTTTTGTGTCGTTTATATTAAAATTTCAATTAAAAACCTCCACTTTTTAATAACAAAACACGAAATGTTTTCTAAATTTCACAAAAGATGTCAGCAGTGTGCAGAAATGGCGTTGAAAGATTGATTTTTATATTTTAAAAGACGCAAATTAAATTTTCTAGAACGTAAATTAACGCCTGAATTATTGACTAAAACGATTTTTTATTAATATTTCTTAATTTCACTTAAATTCCCGCTTGTTTTCGTTGTACTCGCCCGCCATCTTGCGAGTAGTCCCGCACTTACCGAAAAGCATCATGGCTCTCACAGTTGTTTGTTGACAGTTGGAACAGGATTTCCCGTTGCAAATATGGGATTTAGCCTAATCTTATCACATTTCCCACACATTTTCACTCAAACCCACTCACAACATGCAACGTGGAACTAACATCCATTCAACGTTGGTAAGTTTGCCTCTAATTAACACACGGCAAGTGGGGGTCAAATGCTCAAACAATGGAATTTGGTATTGTTGCAGTTTTGTAGCTGGAATTAATTTTTTTGTGGATTTTGGGGGGAAATGTGGGAATTTTGGGTTTTCCCCCCCAGTGTTTTGGGGGTGTTGAGTGGGGTTAAACACCTGTTTGAGCATTGTTTGTGTGTGTTTTGGGTGTGTTTGTTTATGTTTTGGTGAAATGGATGATGGGAGTGATGGTGAGTGGTGGAAAATGGGGGGATTTTGGTGGTTTTGGTGGAAATTTTGTGATTTTTCAGTCAGAAATGTGCATTTTGAGTGTTTTTTTGGGTTTGGAACTCATTAAGCAGTGTTAAATGATTGTTGACATGCATTTTGTTTGTGTTTTTGTGAAGTGGATGATGGGAAGTGATGGTAAGTAGTGGAAAATGTGGAAATTTGATGGTTTTTCATTGATTTTTAATGAATTTTTATCAAAAAGTGAAAATAGAAGCATTGTTTGTTGTTTAGATTTTAGTTGACATCCATTTTGTTTGTGTTTGGGTGAAATGGATGCTGGGAAATGGCATCATTTCATCAAGTGATGAAAATTGATGAAATTTTTAATTTTTTTTTTTTGGAATTTTTTAATTAATTTTTTTTTTCTAATTTTTTTTCAGATTTAAATTTTAATCCACCATTTTAATCCCTAAAAATGGTGGGAGGACAAGGAATAACAGTTAGTCCCAAGCAGACATTCAAATTAATCGGAAGCGGATCGAATTTTCTCCGCAAAGGATTCGGCTTGAGAAGCAATTCAGGTAATTTAAGATGGAAACTCGGTCATGTGACTGAAAATATTAAAATTCAGCTAAAATTTAAGAAAAATTTGCAGAAATTTAAGAAATATTTGCAAAAATTTAAGAAAAATTTTCAAAAATTTAAGAAAAATTTGCAAAAATTTAAGAAAAATTTGCAAAAATTTAAGAAAAATTTACAGAAATTTAAGAAAAATTTGCAAAAATTCTGCAGAAATTTAATAATTTCAATCAAAAATTGAAAAAAGTCACGTAAGCCTCAAGGCCCCTTTGACCAAGTCATCACTTGACCAAGTTAACTCTAAATATGATTACAAGGTTAATTGTAGGTCATTATACATCCATACTTGTTTATTATTTCCTCACAAAAACTGCAATTACTCGCACCGTGATTGTATTTTGATTACAAGTAACGCTGTTTATGTGTTTGAACTGAATTTCTAAGGTTAATTCGACTTATCTTTACCGTATTTCCTGTTTAATTTATTTTTTTTAAGGTAATTTTAGGTAATTTATCCGCCAAATTATCAGAAATGGCCCTCGACATACGTATGCGCTGAACAGAACTCAAGAATTCCTCGAAATACAGTCGAACCCCGCTATAACGAACCAGCATGTAACAAAATCCTCGTTATAACGAAATGTCTGAAATTTCACATTTTTTCCCATAGACATCCATGTTGAAAAATTTCGTTATAACGAACTCGCTGTAATGAAAATTCGCCTGTAACGAACTATTTATTTGAAATTTTTTCGTTATAACGAGGTTTTTACGTCCAAATTCACTTTTTTTACAGTGAAAGACCGAGAAATATCAGAAAAGTGACCAATGACGGTTTGTTACAGGTCAATAACCTGATTTTTAGGTCAATAAATGTTATAATGGGGTTTATGTTGAAACGAAAACTCATTATAACAAATTTTTTATTTTCCTTTTAGCGTTTCATTATAATGGGGTTCGACTGTATGCAATTCAAAATATATTCCATTTTGGGTATTGAATATTCGGTGAACCAAAAAAATCAAAATGTCGTATTTGCTGAAAATAGATGTTGATTTAGTGTTTCTCGAGAATTCCTCAAGAAAAATGAAAATTTTGGTCATCTTAATCTCGAGAAATTTTTAGCCGTTTCTCGAGAATTCCTGAGAATTTTTAAGTCCATTTTAAGACGGAAAAACATTGAAATACACATTGAACGTTTTTCAATCGTAAAATCCTTAGAAAAAAATGGAAACGTTAGCAAATTGCACTTTTCTTTTAAAGGTAGTGCCGAAATTCAATTAATTTAAATAACGAAAAAAACACATTTTCCCTTAATTTTTGATTTTAATCAGTATTATTCTAATAAATAACAATGGCATTGTATTTTTATCACTTTAATAATTCCTAAAATGTAATTATTTACCGACGTTTAATCGTTTTAATACGTTTTTCACTTCAAATCGGAAGTTTTTAATTCATAAAAACTTTTTATGAATTTCTCGAAAATTCTCGAGAATTCTCGAGAAATTGACCAAATACTTTTCTCGTCTCGAGAAATACAAACAGGCGAGAAATGAGAAACACTACGTTGATTCAACGATATTTTTTCATTTGCGGAGTTTCGGAAACGTACCGCATCCGTACGTCGAGGGAAATGGGAGTTTTATGCGGAAAGCGACGCTAAGCCTCGGTGTTTCTGATTTTATGGGATTTTATTGGATTTTATGGGAAACTGCAAATGTTTTTGTTGGTGTGGTTGAAGTCCGTTGAAGTGTGTTTTCAAGAGCTGAGTAATGGAAATGGGTTTTGAGATTGAAGAGATGTGATGGTGGGTTATTATGTTTATTTGTGAGGTTTTAATGGGTCATGGTGTTTGTGTTTATGATGGAGTTTGTGGAAGTGGCAGTTTTGTGTTTTTTGTGGGTGGTAAAATTGTGGATATATGTGGGTTTAAGGGGGAAAGTGAGTTTGTGGTAGAAATTTAATTAGAAGTGTAGAGGGATTTGAATTTTTTTAAGAATTGAATGGAAATGAAGTAAATTCTGTAGAAATTGGATGAATTCTGTAGAAATTTAATAGAAATTGAAGATATTCTGTAGAAATTCAATAAAAATTGAATAAATCATACAGAAATTGTATAAAAATTTCAATTTTCAAAAAAATTAAATGGAAATTAAGAAAATTCTACAGAAATTTCAATTTTTAAAAAAATTTAATGGAAATTAAGAAAATTCTACAGAAATTTCAATTTTCAAAAAAATTAAATGGAAATTAAGAAAATTCTACAGAAATTCAATTAAAATTCATTTAATGAAGATTTATAGAAATTCAATGAAGATTTATAGAAATTCAATGAAGATTTATAGAAATTCAATGAAGATTTATAGAAATTCAATGAAGATTTATA
>JAQIXT010002395.1:0-11023 GCA_034700445.1 Stenotaenia linearis | reverse complement strand
TCCAACCAAACTTTTTAAAAAATTCGTTAAAACGAGGAATTCGCAATAAGCGAGTTCGTAATAACGAGGTTCGACCTTTACTATATTTCACTTAATCTAAGATACCATTGATTCTAAGACGCACCCATATTTTCCGTAATAGAATTATGGAAAAGAAATATCAAAATCCATTGTTTGGCGCTTCAATCCTAAGACGCACTTCCAGTGTGGGGTTCGTCAAAGTGTCAAAATAATGCATCTTAGAATCGATGAAATATGGTTCATTGCATCTCGCATGCAGAATGATATTTTTCTAATCTAGCTTTGCATTCATAAAAAAATAATATCCCCCATCCCCAATAAACACCTTACATACTTATCAACTGATTAATGCAATATAACAAAGTTTTTCATCCAAAACTTGCAAATTTACATAAATAGTTATTTTAGACTGAAAACTTAAACCACTCATAAAAGAACAATTTATGCAGATTTTTGCAAGTTGAAGATTATAATCAGTGGTTCATTAGGCAAAATAGGCCACTAACAATCACCAAAGTAAGTTATTTTTACATTTCAAACATTCTAGAAATTAATTTTTCATCTGTGGAAGCAAACTGAAAATATTAGGTATAAAACCTGCAATTTTAGATTCATCTGCAATAGTTGAAGATAAAATTCCTATGTTTTTCAAATTTAGAGCAGAAAACAAGGTAATAAAAATAATAAAAGGCCTTTTGTCAGCAAAGGGCATGAATATAATAGATTCGAATCTATTAACATTTAGTTTTTATCAGTGAATATGATCAGTATACAAGTGGAAAGAGTAACTTAAACACAAAAGGAATGCATATCTCCATGTATATTTGCTGAAAGGAGAAAATATTAATTTTCTCATTAAAAATCTATAAAGTTGAGTTTTGTTTAGAAACAATTTCATTGCAAGATGGTTTTTCTATGGCGTGGGTGGATTATGATTTTTCTAGATTTCTATTAGAGTTCTGTTAGAAAACAGTGAGAATCTAGATGAATGAGTTTTTAGGTGGAAATAAAGTAAATTTTGTTTCTTTTAGAAAAAAAATGAATGAAATTTGTGCATTTTTAGATAAAAAATGATAAAAATCATCAATTTTAAATTGAAAATATTATATTTCCAATGTATTTTTAGATGAAAATTTATGAAAATTATCAAATTTTCAATCAAATTTAGTGTTTAAACTGAAAATATTACATTTTCAATTAATTACTCTTAAAAATAGATAAAAATCACATATCTTTTTATGATTAAATGCGCACAAAACTCCCATAATTCTTTACAACTTCCAACACAAAATGATACTATAACACACAACCAATGTAAAGGGATCTATGAACAGTAAAATGAATCAATAAAATCTTAAAAACACACTATTGGGAGATTAAACCATTGATTAAACTAAAACAACCAATGAAAACAACCAAAAAAACCAACCAACCATTAAATTTAAAAAAAAACCAAAAAAAAAAAAACCTGTCATCAGGATTTATTTACATTTTTTTCATTTTTTTTAACAATTCCAGAACCAGATGTTTCTATAAGCTGCCATCTGACCCTGACCAGAGCTCTGTCTCAGCTAAACTGAAGTGTCAATACTAAATCACTCTTCAGTTTACCCAGGGGTGACCACGAGGAGGTAGAGAGATGGATTTTCACACCCCCAGAAAATCTCAGCGAATTTTCTATCAAATAAACACTTTATTTACAATAAAATAAAATTAAAATAAAAAAAAACTTCATGACAACAATTTTTTCCTTATAAACAATCCTTTATAGCCATTCTTCCCAAAACCGCATCTAAAAGTGATCCGACTTCAACTTCCGCTTCACTAATTTCATATTCCTGCAATAAAAACACCAAAATCACAAAAAATTCTTCCAAAAATTCAATTTTACTCAACATTACCTTACAAATTGCTTTTTCGTCGGTTAAATTCTTCAACTCTTCTAACCCTACTTCATCTCCTTTGACTTTTTGTGCGATTTTTTCAAATTCCTCGTCATTTTCGTCATTTACAAACACAACTAGAAGCGATTTCGAGTCGTTTTGCAGCCCGAAAGTTCCTAAAGAACGTGTGATGCTTCGTGTGGGTGATAAATTGAACACAATCTCCGTGAAAATTGTTTTTGTAGTCATTTTCTGCTTCACCGTTGCTTTATACGCAGCTACGGCCACTTGAAATTCGTCCACAATCAACTTAGGATTTATGAAACTGCAGTTGAAGAAACCTGTTTTCAGTTTTTCGATCAAAAACTCTGAATTTCTCACGTTTTTATACAAAACTAAACGAATTTCTGTCGAAGGATCAATACGGCGTGTTGTTCGCGGCGCCATTGCGTTTGGGTTTCACGAAAACCCGGTTGTTGGCTTATTGGTGAAAAAGAGAAATGGAAAACGTAAACTAACGAATTAAACAGTTTTTTATTATAAAATAATAAAGGAAATGATTTTTTTAAAGTAAAAATTTGAAATTGTAATAAAATTAGTTTAAAAATCGATAAATTTCGTTTGATGCAGCGCTTCACGTTTTATCAACAACGTCGTTGAAATAAATAGAAATTATTTCATTTAACCACATTTTAATTACACTGCCAATACCATATAACAACATTGCACAATTTAATTAAAATGACCGGCATATATACATATTTTATACAATGTTTCAACTTTTACTGCTTCCTGCTTTTGAATCTGCATCTACACTAACATAACGAAAATTTTAAGTTTTAAAAATCAATTTAATTTATCAAATTATATACAAACCATTTGATTTTATGCGTATTTTATCTTCGGGTTTCTTTTTCTTCATCTCAACGTGCCCGCGACAGTGTTCACACTCTTCTTCGCTCTCTGAAGAACTTTCGCCGAACTGCCGTGGCTTTTCAAACACGCAACAGCCTAAACAGAAAATTTCTATCATTTCTATTTTTCCTCAAATTCTAAGAAAAAAAAAACTTTTCTCTTATAAACGGGACATTCTAGAAAGTTCATTATTTATCTGTGACTGATAATAAATAAAATGTAGCTTTATTTTGGTAAAAACTCGATTCTAAAAACAGAATATTGATGTTTTGCTTGTTTTAGACCTAAATTCAACTGAATTTTATGAAAATTTATTTAATTTAACCTTTAAAAATTAAAATTTATTCAAAGTTAGGAATAGAACATAAAATTCAATGAAAGATAGGCTTAAGGCATGAAAATTCAATGAAATTTAAGCTCGAAAATGAACATTCAATGAAATTGAAACTTAAAACATGAAAATTAAATTAAATTTAAGCTTAAAATATGAAAATCTATTTCAATATCGATTTCATAAACTTTAAAGTACAAACAACACTGAATTTCATTAAATTTTTTGTTTTAAGTTTAAATTTCAATCAATTTCATTGATCTTTCATAGTTCCAAACTTAAATTTCATTAAATGTCACTGACTTTTCTATCATTAACTCTAAATTAAAATTAATTTCGTAGATTTCTTATATATCATCGCCATATTCCGTTGATTTTTCATAAATTGTTATTAAATTTCATACATTATCATCAAATTTCATTAATTCCTTATACACTAAACCTAAATTTCATTATATTCCACATAATAATCCAAAATTCATCCCTTAGAACAACTTCAAAAACACCCCACAAGCAAAAGAAAAAAAAAATTACACTTCGACTTCTTCTTGTTCATATTTTCATTATCAATCGTATTCGCAGACCAAACGACCTTTTTCGACTTCGGTTTCCGCAATTTCAGCCTCACAGCCGACTCCTCCTGCAAAAAAAAAACCACAAGTCAACCACGAAATCACTCTTTAACCTCCAAACTCAAAAAACAAAACCTGTACTGGCGTTTTCGGTAAATCAGTGACAACTTGACTACTCGTACTCGGTGATGGCGACGACGGCGATGTGGCCATAACGGCGGTCGAAGATGGCGAATAGAGTGACAACATTTATTTGTAAGAATTTAAGCAGGATTTAATGAATTATTATATAATGCAGGTCGCTGATATCAAATATAGCCACCTGATCACTGTTTACAGCTAGGACTATTAATTCGCGCTCTTGTACGTAGCCTCTAACAAAGGAATCTGTGGATTGGAAATTGTTTTAGTGTTTTTGTTGGTGGATGATGAATTTGATGAGTTAGAAGTACTTTAACTGTTGGTTTGTAGCGATTCTTACTGAAAAATGGTTGGGCGTTGATGGACCTGCATTGGGACAGGTAGGATCTCGCATGGAGCGCCGTATGATGTAGTTGGGGAGAATGGCAGGAGATGGCGATTGATTTTTTTAAAATAAAAGTTTTTTGTTGTTGTTGTTTTTGATTATTTAAAAAGGTTTTGAGGAGTTTTGTTTAATCTTTAGGAGATTTGAGGAATGTTTTATGAGTTTCAGAAAAGTATTTTCGAGTTTTTTAGGAATTTGGGGTAAAATAAAAAATAAAAAAATGTAATAAATAAAATAAATAAAACAAACAAATCTGGGCCCAATTCTTGAAAAGCTCAATATTTTGGGGTTTAAATTTTCAAAATAATTACATGTTTTGCTCAGATCTTTGAAGAGTTTGTAGTTTTGGTTAAAATTGTTAATCTAAACAAAAATCCTGAAAATGTTTAGAAATTTGGACTAAAATGTATAAAATATTTACAAATGTTTATCTTTATGTTTTGTATTAAATAAAGAAAAAAATTAAATTAAAAAATATAATAAAAATTTCGTTTATAAATTATAATAAATTAAGAAGATAAAAAAGAAAATTAAAATCATTTCTAAAACTAAAAATAATATAAGTAAAAACATAAACTAAGATACATTGTGACGGTTCGGATTCAGGGAATGTTGTCATAGGGCTTTAATTAATGTGCGCAACGGAATTTATTACTAACGCCGGTAACGCGATGGAAATCGCCCCATCACAAACATAATTCCTACAATCCTATTTTATATCTTAATATCTGACTATGATCAGGCTGGGATCAGTGGCCAGATGTTGGTTCACTTAAGAGTTATTAAATGATGTTATTTCCAGGGCTGGAAATAACTACTGAGATTGGAACTTAATCCAACTTGAATAAAGTTGATTGTCGAGTTTTTCTATAATTTATTGATCTGTAAAATAAATGGATATTCTCCGAAATCGGAGAATATTGGTGGGTCGCCCACTGGCCTTCGCTACAGCAGTCGGGCTTTGGCCGGACTGGACTATGCCATCTCGATGTGGGTTGAATTCGTACGTAGTAATGGTGCTTTTTCCTGGGGGTCGATCGGTGGAATCGGCTGCTCGATTCGCCACTTGTGCCCGATCGCCACTTGATTACTTAAACCCTTGCAGTTCTCTTCGGTTAAATCGTCACTTGCGACCTTCATAACCGAATCCATAGGTAAAGAGGGGAAAAGTGTCCATCTAAGCCTAATAGTGTACGAGTGACACTTTCCGCAATTTAGTTAACTAAACATAAACATAACGTATCTGTACAAATGATTGTTGAGCAATGATTTGCCACTTGTAACTCCCAACAATTAACAATAAAACTAAAGAAATAAGGAAAGAGAGCGAGGGTTGACCACGTTGACCCACACGCCTTGACCCGAGGGTGGAAGTAATTTAAGTGTTAATGGCCTAACCCTACCACTTAAAGAAGTGATGTTTGCACCGAATTTAGCCACAAATTTAATAAGTATTATCAAACTGGTCGATGATGGGTACAAAATAACTTTTTCACAACTTTGGGCGAAAATAGTTAAAGTTGTGATAACAGCGCATCGTGATGGAAACCGTTTTTTAATTCGAACCAAAGAGAAAAATGATGAATTGGTGTATGTGGCCATTAATTCCGAAGAGATGTCGCATAAGAGTTTTGTCCACACCGCTCTTGACACTATTAGGAAAATGCGTAATAATGAAATGGTAAATACTTATTTGGGTTGCGACTCAAGGGTTCTGTTTGGGTCAACAACCTGGCCCATAACGTTACTTACATCTCTTCCTGTTCCCATAACGATTTTTGCGTAATGGGAATCAAAACCCTGTCTGGTGTTTTATGGGTCTTGTCAATGTCTACTCGTGCTCTGGGGTGGCGAGGTTGGTCTGAGGAGGACGCTGAATGACGTCCTGAGCCTCCTTCTGCATTTCTCTGGTGGTGTCTGTGTCGTGGGCGATTTCAACGCCAGGTTCCCATGTTGGGGCAATCACAGGCGCAATCGTCGGGTTACCCTCCTAGAGGACTTCCTCGACCACGACTTTGCCCTTGCCAGCGATCAGGCCTCGGAACCTACCTTTCAAACCACCAACGGCATGAGCTGGATTGACTTGGTAATCTCGTCCGGTCTGGTCTCCACGTCCGGGTGGCGAGTTATGGATAGCAACGAGTCGAACAGTGATCACAAGCTTATCCGATTCAATATTGTTGAAATATTATCTGTTTTCCCTAATTACTTTTGCCGATTGGATTCTAATCCGTTTAAATTTATGTTGATATTCAGTTATATTTAATGAGTAATATATTGACATCGTTTATGTTATAATGATATTGTAATACGGTTGTTGTTATTCAATGGGAGCTTCCGTACTTTTATGTTTTATGCTTTGAGGGTGAGATGTTGCTTCCATAGAAGTGCACCACCTGCTTTTTATTGCAGTAAAGCTGTCTTGATTTTTACTTCCTTGTTCTCATTTTCTGTTGTTTGGATGTGGTAATCTTTCCAAAAACCTAACAAAATGATAGCAGAGGATGGTTTCTGGTGAAATTCAGAACATAATTTACGTTGTATAGACAACAGTTTCGAATTTCATGCCCTATCCTAACTTTAAGGGTAACAGTTCTGTTCTCACTACTTGAGACACTCCCTCACCCAAGAAAACGTTAAATGGGGTAATGGATTTAAAATCACGAAACCAGTCTCACCGGAAGGAGTAGTGCTCAGATGCACAAGAATCTAAATACCAGACGTCAGCATTGGAAATGGCAGCTGTGGGTTTCAAACTCCCTCTCTGCTTACAATCTATGTTAGAGGTGGATAAGAAACCCAAAGAAAACAAAGAAGGGATCAAAAATGCGAGAGAAACTGAAGTCGAGGTGGCTTCTTTATCATCCTCTGGCTGCTTTTCACCAGTGTGAATAACTTCTTATTCTTCGGCCAAGCCGGGCGCAACTTCTGCAGATGCTGTGCGGGCCCTGTTTGAAAGCTACTTCCTCCTGGATGAGTTCGAGCGGGATATTCCTGGTGATGGGGCTGTCCGGGCAAATATGGCAGTGCCATTTCCTTTCGGGGATGACATGTCCTTTTCTGATCTTTGTGCCGTTGTTTTCTCCTTCTCCCTCAATAAGGCTCCATGTGGGGCAGGCGTGCTGGTAGCAGCCTTGGGTCACGTCTTTGAGGCCGTAGGAGACTTTTGGCTTCAGCTTGTTAACGTGTCTCACACAGGGGATCTTCCCGGTTTGCAGGAAAGAGGCATGGGTAGTCTGGCTTCTCAAATCTGGGGACGATTTCCGCCTGATCAGTCTTCTCCCCATGCTGGGTAAGGTGTTGGACAAGCTGTTGTCCAGCAGTCTTTATGTTGTTTTTGGAGCATTGTGACTGGGTTCCAGGGATTCTGCCAAGCAGTACTGGGCAGAGGAGTTCCGGTTCCACGGTGCACTAATAAATGAGTGACACGAATACTAGTTCTTGCTAAATAGTGGCTTTATTCCTAAGCCGGCGAACCGCATGTATCCGTGACTGGTACATCTCGATCCCACGCCAATGCCGTAGCATCGGCAGAGTCAAGTGATAAACATTCCCTTTGGCGGCTTATATCGCATCTCAACCTCCTGTATCAACACTTGCGTCCCACTTCTCCATTCTGCTACTTAGGTTTGTTGGCAAACGTCGGCATGCAGAGAACGAATCAGTTATTGCGCCATCAGTCGCTGGAAGGATTCTCTCTGTAAGGCGTTTCTGTACCTTGTCTTGAGTTGAGGTCCGGTGTGCTGGCTGTCCGGTGCTGTTCACAATGGTCTAAGAAACACTGCCTAGAATACAATATTGAGAAGACTTCTTTCGTGTTCTTTTCTTGCAAACAGTCCCGTGTTCCCCACCCTTGTGTGGAGGGCAGGGCCATCGCGATTTCCTCCTCTGCCAAGTATCTGGGTGTCATCTTTGATGAGCATCTAAGGTGGCTGCCACATCTGGACCATGTCAGAAACAAGGTTACGAGAATTGCGCACCGCTTTTACCTTGTCGCCGGCAGACGATGAGGGGTTGAAGCGGTCTGCTTGGGCTAGAATTTTTGATGGAGCCATATGCCCAATGATTTTGTACGGTGCTGAAGTCTGGGACAAGATCTCACTCCAAACGCGCCAACTCAACGGCTCAATGCCATAGATCACCCTTTCCTCTTTAACTTATCTGGAACCTATGCCACGTCGGCAAACCTCTCGTTGAATGTCGTTACTGTACGCCTGTCCAGTGCAGTGTTTGCGGAGGCCCGCTGGTGGCGTCGAAGCCAAGTGGTTGGGGCGGATTGCGAGCGAAAGTTGGCCCCCTCTACCTTCTCTCATCCTGGTCACCATCGCTTTGTGGTCAGGCTCGACTTGGTAGGGGATCCTGAGGAGGGGGAGATCCACATCTATATGGGTGGGTCGAATGATGATGGCATGGTTAGTGCGGGGGTGGTTGTTGTTGACTCGGATCGCAGGACAGCTGTCGGCATTTTGCATGGGCTGGACAGCCGGTGCTCAGTATTCCAGGTGGAGGCTTATGCTCTGCTTCTGGGCACTCAATGGGCCCTGCATCTTCGTCGGCAACTCCCCCTCTTGTCCGGTTTGTGTCTGACTCCCTCTTGGCTCTGACATTGGCAGCCAATGGTGGTGGCGACAGCGTATACTCTATCACGAGGTTTGTCCCAGCATACGGGTGGTTCCTTGAGGTGGTGCTGGGCTCCCGGCATCTTATCCAGGTCTAAATTCCCCCTTGGACTATGGTCATGTCCAATAACAAACCCCGTAACTAGTGGGCGCCGTTTTCAGTCCTCGTGGGCTTCGCAAACCCCGTTTTCGCTGGACAGACTGCCACTTAATCTGGGTCAAACTGTGTCTGACCCCATGCAGCCAATGACGCAAGGACCCTGGCTCCCAGCTACAAGCAGGAACCAATTGGTTTCTTTGCAGTCTTGGCTACTCAACGGGCAACTCAGAACTGTAATCGACTTTGGGCGTCCTCGGATTGGTCTGAGTAGACGAGGCAATTCATCCCCACCTTCAAGAACACATCCCCTATTTGGACGATCAAGGTCTCGTGACTTGTAATGGGTCATAGGCCATTTGCAGGTAACTTGCAGCGGTTCAACCTAACGGACGATCCGTCTTGAACACTTTGTAATGAGGTCAGGGTCCGGGATTCGGCGGAGCATCGTCTCTTTCACTGCTCTTGTCCTGCACTTGTGCGGCTCGGGCAGAGTTGGAGCGGCTCTGTCTGGTCTCAGACTATGGGGAACTTGACCTGCATAACATCTTGCAGGGGGATATCCTGCTACAGCTCACACGACTCGCCCCAGAGTGAGTAGACTAAAATTGTGTACTGTGTCATTGCAGCCGTACTGTCTTGTGCTGTCTGCTGACACAGCTTTGTGTGCGGGGGCTGTCTAACGGCTTATGCTGGGTGGGTAGCCTTCGAAAACAAATAAATACCGACATGTAGTTTTGCATCTGTAGTCAATGGAGTCTTCACTCTCTTACAATTTTCCATGCCATATTGTTGTAAAATTTCAGATAAATAAATGCTTTGATCGATTTTGTAACCATTGTCCTTCTTTTCGACTTTAATTGACAAAATGTTTGAAATTGGTCCTAAGTCTTGCGTGTCGTAGCGCTTCTTCAATTTTTCGGCAAAATTGTTCAACGTCCTATCGTCTGCTGCGAACGCGACTATATTGTCAACGTATAAACCGATAATAAGTTTTTTCTTCAAATTTACGCATACGCACGGTTCACTTTCAAGTCGTTGCAAGTTGATTTTAAAAAAAACATGAATGTAGCGGTTCCACTCCCTCCCAGATTGGTGTAGTCTGTACAACGTCTTTTTAAGTAAATAAACTTGATTTTCGTCCATTTTTCCATTTTTGGGCATCACAATTTTGACCGGGGCAGCGGGATCCTGCTGCTCCGATCACTGGAAGGCATGGCCAAGTCCCCAGATGCTTCACAGCTTGTCGAGGCGCATTCACATCGTGGGCGTGACCACTTTCAGTCATGTGACGGGGTAAGGGGTGCCGAGGGTTGGCAGGAGAGGCGAGATCAGATCGTATCGACACCAAAGGGTGAGGAAGTGGGTTGTCTAATCCCGATCTCCTGGTTCCAGCCGTGACCATCCGTGTGAAGAACCCCAAAGGAAAATGGGTTGAAGAAGGAAGACAATGTATTGCAGTAACCAATGTTTCAATGGGAAAGTTTTAGTAGGTAATTTTTTCGTGAATTTAGATGTAAAAAAAGTCAAAGTTTGACACAAAAAGTTGAATTTTTCAAAATTGTGATGGCAAAAATGGATGAAAATTGGAGAAAATATCGGTTTTATGTTGTTCTATGCATTAAAGTTCATTTCATGTTGACAGGAAAAGTTTTAAGAATTTTTTTTGTTGAATTTAGGTTTAAAACAGTTGATTTTATTACTTAAAAATTGCAATTTGTAAAAATATGGTAATACAAACATGGTTACAATACTAGAGAACACTGTTTTCATTATTTCTTGCGAGTTAAAAATAAAAAGTTGCTCAAAATCATGTTTTCCGGTTACCGATTATCGATTACTTATGTTTGGCCGAAATTTGAATGTGGTGATGCGAATGTGGTGCTAACTTTACCTTGGTGTGACTGTAGTCAGATGACGTGAAAGCACTTCCAATTGTAACTGTGCTCACGCTTCACGATCAATTACGTCATAACAAGAGGTGTATTTCTTTTCACAACATGTAGCGATCCACTGAAGTGGAGTGCAGTGTGCCTGGAAACAGGATATGACGTCATTG
>JAQIXT010002394.1:0-11025 GCA_034700445.1 Stenotaenia linearis | reverse complement strand
GGGATGATATTAAACGCTCTCGGGAAACAGGTTTCGGAATAAAACGGAAACTGTCTACTATTTGAGCTACAAAATTTTTATTTCATGTTTTGTTTATGATTAGTCTGTTTTATTACTTCCGGTTAGGGCTGGAACTTCGCTTCACTTCAATTTAATCTGCATATTGGATTGAATCGAAAGCGCAAAACACATTTATTTTTGTGTTTTTAGTGAGATAAATTGAGATTGTAGCGAGATAAAGGGAGTAAATATCGATATCGGTTGTAGTTAAGGCTTAGATTAACCGAAATTTTAATGCTCGAAAAGAAGAAATAAGGAGAAATCATTTCGTGATTTTTTACATTTCTATCTGGTAATTGGACGTGGTGATCACGTGATATTTTTATCCGTTGTATCGTTTTTCTTTGCTTAAAATTTTTTAAGGCCATTTAATGCTCTCTCTCCCTGAATCAATTCATCGTAAATGGACTGGTCCAGTTTTAAAATTTTTTTTTCTTGGTTCTTGGATCATGTTTGGTTAGCATGATCAATCGTGCATGTGTTTAGTGGTGCTGTGAACTCATTCGCTGCCAAGTGGGGCCACGAAGTTCATTTTCTTCCTAGACAAATCGAGTTACTTTCTTAACTTTTCTTTTCCACCTTTGTTGTTGACTTATGTTCTTTCAAGAGTTCACGAATCGTTACCAGGAATGGAGGTAAGTCGAGTTAAACAAAGAAATCTTTATTTTAGGCTTATCTTTTTTGATTGGAGGTTATTTCGTGGGGGTGGTTAAAATACTAAAATTAGAGGGTTATTTTGATTTTTCTCGCTAATTCGTGACTAAATTTATAGTTTGCTCGAGTTTTGTGGTGATTCATTAAGTTTTCGTTCTTCGACGCAAAAATAAAACGACTTCGTACTGAAGGTCATTGAAGTGAAGTTATTCTCGCTATTTATATACGCGCTTCTTTTTCTTTCTAATATTTAAGTCATTTTGAGTGTTTAGTAACGATTTTATTATTTTTTTCTTTTTAAATAGCAGTCGGCGTTCCTCCCGGGTAGGAAAATTCCCCCTGGCAAGCCCTGGCAGCTCGGGCTTTGGAGGGACGAGCCGACCTTCGACCTCTGGTGCCATGTCTAGTCAGGACTCCGGGCAAGATGTTTCTCCTAACGCAGCTGTTGTCACTGGGTCGTCGGCGGAAGATGGGGCCCACGGTGCGACAGGTGAATTTTTCATATTTTTTTCCCTTCAATTTATCTTGTTTTTGTGACACAAAGAAAATGGGTTAGAAATGGCGGATTTTGTGGAATTGGATTGGAAATCGAGGCGTTTGTGACTTCGAACGATGAGTCACTGTTTCGCGAACGGTGATTAGTTTTTGAGTAATAGTTTTCAGGTTTTATCTGTTTAGTTGTTGACCTTCAGGTTGGTACGGATGAGGCAGTGAACCCTAGGTTCTGCCAACAAGTTTTATTGTGAAAAATAATTCGGGCTCGTTGCCAAGTTCGAACATTGTGGATAACAATTAATGAAATCATGCCATTTTTAATGATTTTTTGCCCTTTTACATTTCGCAAGATTTTTAGAAACAATCGAGGAAAAAAATTGTTATTAAAATTCCACACGGAAATTAAATAATGATATATTAATTAAGATATTAAGAAATGTTTATTATTTATGTTTGCGATGATGATTTGTTACTGTCATTAACAAAGATGTTGAAATAATGACACGCTTTACCGGATTCTGAGCTGGAAAAAAAAAATAAAAAAAAAATAAAAAAATTTGTGGATCGATTTGAAAAATATAAAATTTAATTTTCCAGCTTCTGGTTCGGCCGGCGGAGCTTCGGCAATGGTAACGTCAGGTGACAGTGAATCGGACGACAATGAAATGGGTCGATTGCAAGCTCTGCTGGAAGCACGCGGCCTTCCACCTCATTTATTTGGTGCCTTGGGACCACGAATGCAACACCTGCTGCACCGATCTATGGGCAATAGCACAAGTACATCGATTTTTTTCTTTGAAATAATAAATTTTTAATGATTTTATATTTTTTAATAAGGCAATAAAGCTCAGCAACTTCTGCAAGGTTTACAAGCGAACGGCGACGAAGGTCAGCAACTGCAGGCCGTAATTGAAATGTGCCAATTGCTGGTCATGGGCAACGAAGACACGTTGGCAGGTTTTCCCGTAAAACAAGTCGTGCCTGCTCTCATTACCCTCCTTTCCATGGAGCATAATTTTGATATGGTATAATTTAAATGTAAATTATCTTTTTATTGCTGTTTCTAACGTTTCTCACTATGAATAGATGAATCACGCCTGCAGGGCTCTAACTTACATGATGGAAGCGTTGCCCAGATCGTCGGCCGTCGTTGTCGACGCCGTACCTGTATTTTTAGAGAAATTACAAGTGATCCAGTGCATGGATGTTGCCGAGCAGTCCTTAACTGCGTTAGAAATGTTGTCGCGAAGGCACAGTAAAGCTATTCTTCAAGCGGTAGGAATTATTTTCGAAATTTAATGAATTTTTAATTAAAAATTTTTTTTTTTTTTAATTTTTTACTTAGCATGGAGTTCAAGCGTGCTTGACGTACTTAGATTTCTTCTCGATAAATGCTCAGAGAGCGGCTCTGGCTGTGACGGCGAATGCCTGTCAGAACATAAGTGCGGACGAATTCCATTTTGTTGCCAATTCTTTGCCCTTACTTAGTGCCAGATTGACTCATCAGGATAAGAAATCAGTGGAAAGTGTGTGCTTATGCTTTTCCCGATTGGTCGATAATTATCAGCAAGATCCGAAAGTGTTGCAGGAAATTGCTAGCCATCGATTACTAAACAACGTTCAACAATTGGTACTGATTCAATCAATTCCGAATCACGGCATTTATTAATTTGATTTTTTTTCAGTTGGTCGTCTCCCCACCAGTTGTTAGTACTGGTACGTTCATCATGGTGATACGAATGCTGTCGCTAATGTGTGCCAAGTGCCCCGAGTTGGCCGTAAAACTGCTCAAACAAAGTAAAAAACTTGATTTTTCTTTTTAAAAATTTAAAACTCGAATTTTTAAAACAGATATTGCAGACACTTTGTGTTATTTGCTCATGGGTACTTCGGAAACGAGTAAAGAAGAAGTGGAATTGGTGTCGAGGAGCCCACAAGAGCTTTATGAGATTACATCATTAATCGGGTTAGTTCTTTATAAATAACGTAATAGCCTCGGTCGTTACAATCGAATAAATTTCCGCAGGGAACTGATGCCTCGACTTCCCACTGATGGAATTTTTCAAGTGGATAGCATGTTAAGTAAGCCGTTGGCACCGTTGCAAGACGCCGTCATTTGGCAGTGGAGAGACGACAGGGGTTTGTGGCATCCGTATACAAGCATCGATAGCAAGATCATCGAGGTAAAAGTGTTTTTTTGTTTTTTTTATCCAGATTTTGACGTTTTTGTGTATTTTAGGCTGCTCATCAATCCGGTGAAGATGAAATCAGCTTTTCTACAATGGGGAGAACCTATACAATAGACTTCAATTCCATGCAGCAAATCAATGAGGACACAGGTACAATGAGGCCTGTACAAAGGCGAGTCAATCATCTTGGAGTTAGTTCTGGTATGTAAAAAGGAAAAGGATAAGTCAAATTTGATTTTAATAAAATATTTATGTTTCAGTATCAAATTCCAGTATACGGAGTAACGATTCTCGAATAGACTGTTTGCAAGAGGATAGGGAATTGGCAATATCGTTCATAAAATCATTATTTGCAGTTTTATATGAGGTTTACAGCTCATCTGTGAGTTTTGGTTGTGTTTAGAGTATTGTGATCTAATATTTTTCTCATTTCATCTCAGGCTGGTCCGGCAGTGAGGCATAAATGCTTGCGAGCACTTTTGAGAATGGTATTCTTTGCTAATCCAGAACTTCTAAAAGATGTGTTGAAGAATCAGCAAGTATCAAGTCACATTGCTGCCATGATGTCGTCTCATGATTTAAAGATTGTCGTGGGTGCTTTGCAGTTAGCTGATATTTTGATGCAAAAGCTACCTGATATTTTTGGGATATATTTTCGAAGAGAAGGTGATTAATTTATTTAGAGTTTTATTTGATTAAAAATTAATTTTTTTGAATGTTTACAGGCGTTATGCATCAAATCAAACAATTAACCAATCCCGACGTTCCTTTGGGGATGTCGCCACCGAAGGACCAGCAACCTGGTCCGTCGTCGTGTAAAGAAACGCTGTCTAATAGTATATCGTACTCTGGATTCGGGAGTACGAACAGCCTCTTATTAACTAGTCCTTCTTCGCCCGACCATCGTCGAAGTCCGGAAGAAGATCATCCGAGCGGAAGTCCGTCTCAACTGTGAGTTTGGTTAGATGAAACGAGAATTGGACGTTAATTTTTTTTTAAATTTAGACGTTTGAGTGATGTGCTGAAACGAAAACGAAATCCAAAACGAAACATGACCACGCCTGTCCGCAAAGCCAGGGCTGACGACGATGCTAGGGAATTTTTTAACAACGGCAAAGCATCTACTCAGACTTCGGCGTTAACAGCTGGTCGTTCAACTCCGACTTATCGAAGCAACAAATCGTCCAGTTCCAGTTCGAAAACGTCTTTTTTGCAGAATTTGAATCCGGCTCGATGGGGCCGAACGTCGTCGAGCAATTCCTCGATTTTGGATAGAGGGATGCCGAAAGTAAATAAAGTAATGACTTTGACGAATATTAATAACTAAGTTGATGACTAATTAAAATTAAATTAAATCAGGAGCCAGTATTACACAAATCGAGCAGCAATAGCAACTTGGCTGGAAATAAAGAAAAAGTGAAGACGTGGATACGGGATCAAGCCAGCAGGTTTGCGGAACAATATTTCAGCGTGGAGAACAACGGCGCTGCACATCCGGCGTTGAATGTGCTCAATAAGCTGACCACTGCGATAGATCAACTGGAAAATGAGGTTAGGACGGAACTTGATAAAAATCCTCTTCCATTCTTGGAGTTGATAAATAACTTCAAAGATTCCATGAAGGATGAAAATAAGACGTTGTGTATTAGAAGATTTTGCATTTTATCGTAATTCTTTAATACTGCCGACGTTACATTTTGTTTTAATTTGATTAATTAGAGAATTAATATAATTTTGTTTTTTCTAGGTTGATTGCGGTCTGGGTGCATTGGAAGAAATTCGTTCGGTCGTGATTGCGAGTGACATATCGCCGTTTGAAGTGATTCACAGCGGTCTTGTGAGCAAAATGCTTAAATACTTGACGACGGCAAAAACGGGTGATAAGGAAATGAGGAATAACAGGCTCAGAATGTTTCTGCACGTCTTCCTTGCGTGTCCAGTAAGTAGAAAATATGTAAATTCTATATTTATCCCCTGCCACGTTCGAAGCTCTGTTATGGCTTGCGAATTCCTGTTTATTAGGGGATTATATCGAAACGCTTTTGTGTATAGGAAACAATTTCTCAGTTATTTGAGTTCTTGTGCTGAAACGAAGCGACAACTTTTATATTGATTACTCGACATTTTGTAATTGAATTTTACTTTTCTTGAATTCTAGTTGGAGAAATGCTCAGGGGACAAGTTGGTGTGCCCGGAATCTGCGTCGTTGTCGGCTCTGATATCAAAACTGAACGGTTGTGTGAATCAACTCGAGCAATTTCCAGTCAAAGTTCATGATTTGCACGGTGGAAGCAGCAGTAGAAGTGGAACCAGTGCTCTGAAATTCTTCAACACTCATCAGTTGAAGGTAATAACTCGTGTATTGTTAAATGCTTATCCCACCCGCCATGTTTGCATCTTTAATAAGATCGCAAATGCCAAAGTTGGGATTAAATTAATTGTTTTTCAAGAAGCAAATTCTGAATATGAGAATTTTGTGCCGAATAAAAACTACAAGATTTAATTTTTAAATTAAAAATTATTATTTAATTAAATATCTTTCGTTTAGTGCAATCTACAGCGGCATCCCGATTGCAGTAACCTTCGACAATGGAAAGGAGGACCCGTGAAAATCGATCCATTAGCCTTAGTTCAGGCAATCGAACGTTATTTAGTTATTCGTGGTTACGGACGAGTGAGAGTACGGGTAACGAGTTACAATCGATCATATCGAAGCTTAATTTATTGTTTTTAATTACAGGATGATGACGACGATGGTACAGATGACGATAATTCAGACGAAGACATCGATGACACCATGGTACGAGTTTGATTGACTTTTAGTGTTATTTTTGTCTCAATTTTATTTCGTAAACATTACAGGCAGCTGTAATCATTAGTCAGGGACAAGCACGGCATAAATTGCAATTTCTTATTGGCAATCACGTTCTGCCTTACAACATGACCGTGTACCAAGCGATAAAGCAGTACGGCTCCAATCAGAACTCGGACGGACACGAAACCGACACAGATTCGGAGAACCCGATGAGTCACGCGAGCGTGTGGGTACAAACCCACACCATTTGGTATCGGCCGATGCCGGAAAACGAAGGCGGATCGAACGTCGCTGCTTCGGCGTCTTCGACCAATAGCTGTTTAGGCAACGGACTGGCCTCGACCCTGTCTAGTCGGAAAGGCAAAAGCTCAAACGGTAGCAAAATTTCCCCAAAGAAAAAAGGGGACGAGGTGTGGAACGAAGGAATCGTGCCCGAAATTGTTTCGCCGTTGACGTCCTACCTTGCTTCCTCGCTGCCTGAATCTGTCACCGTCCAGGACGCTTCCCTGGAAGTGATCAATCTACTCAGGGTACTCCACGCCCTAAATCGATATTGGGGCACGCTTCATGATGTGAGTTTTGAAAAGAAAGAAAAAAATTTAATTTTTTTTCTAAATTTTTTTTTTTTTGAATTTTAGTTGAGCACTTACTCGCCCGTTCTTTCAACGCAAGAATTTATAAATACCAAGTTAACAGCCAAAGCTAATCGACAACTTCAAGATCCTCTAGTCATTATGACTGGCAACTTGCCCACTTGGCTTTTCCAGATCGCTTACGTTTGCCCTTTTCTTTTCCCTTTTGATACGCGGCAAATGCTATTCTATGCAACTTCTTTCGACCGTGATCGTGCCATGCAACATTTACTGGACACCGTTCCGGAATTGAGCAGTTCTGACAGCAGCGAACGCGTAACTCCACGACTCGATAGGAGAAAAGTAATGTTTACGGCAATTAATTATTTCTTAATTCTTATTTTCTATTTTTGTTTATAGAGAACTGTATCGAGAGACGAGTTGTTGAAGCAAGCGGAGAGCGTGATGCAGGATTTGGGCAGTTCTCGAGCGTTACTGGAAGTGCAATACGAAAATGAGGTAATTTTGATCTGCGATTTCCGTTTTCCTCGCTATAAACGGGAAACGTTCGGAACAGCAATCGGTTCACGAATGCCAGCGCGAGGAGATATTAAAAGGCTTGATAGGAAGCAAGTTAGCTTAATTTCTTGGCTAACTTGTGCCGAAAATCGAAGCGACATTTATTTTAGCAAATAGTTTTGTACTGGTTATTAATATTTGATTTTCTTTTTCGAAGGTCGGAACTGGTTTGGGGCCAACGTTAGAATTTTACGCTTTGGTATCTCAGGAATTACAGAGAGCCGATTTGGAATTGTGGCGTGGAGAGACGGTGCAATCGAGAGGTATTAAATCGTTTGGTTTTGTTAATTGTTTATTAATTTTTTTCACGTTATTTGCAGAAAATGGTGGCGAATATACTTTCGGTGCAAACGGTCTGTTCCCTGCGCCATTAGCGCGTAATACCAAAGTGGGTTACGTGACTAAAATAAGAAATAAGTTTAAGTTTGTTGGAAAATTTATGGCCAAAGCCTTGATGGATTCGAGAATGGTAAAGTGATACGGAATTTGATTCGTTGACAATGATTTTATGATTTTTTGTTTGTTTGTTGTAGTTGGATATGCCGATGAGTTTGACGTTTTACCGGTGGATTTTAGGTCAAGAAGCGAGTCTTTCGTCGAGCGATTTGCGTTACGTGGCACCAGCTATAGCGCGCAATGTATATAAAATGGAGAATTTGATTGCTAAGAAAAAGCAGATCGTGCAAGGAAGTGGCGGATCCATAAAAGATCGACTAGAAAATTTGACATTGGACGGGTGTCCCATCGAGGATTTAGAGTTAGATTTTACACTGCCTGGTTATCCGAATTTCGAATTGCGAAAAGGCGGCAAAGACATTGCTGTTACTATTCACAATTTAGAGGATTATGTAAAGGTAAATAAATTAAATTTTCCCTTCTTTTACTATGTTTAATCATGTTTTATTACTTTTTAGTTGGTCGTTCATTGGACGTTGTACGCAGGAGTGAGCAGACAATTGGAATCTTTTCGTGAAGGATTCGAGTCTGTGTTTCCTTTGTCGCATTTACAGATGTTCTATCCAGAAGAGGTAACTATACAATTCGAAAGTTTCATCAAGTGTTATGCTGATTGTTATTTTTATAATTAGTTGGAGCAATTATTCTGTGGTTGTACGTCGGAATCGTGGGACGTCAAGAGTTTAATGGATTGTTGTCGACCGGATCACGGTTACACCCACGACAGTCGAGCAGTGAAATTCCTGTTTGAGATTCTTAGCGGTTACAATAAAGAAGAACAACGTCAATTCTTACAATTTGTTACTGGGTCGCCACGATTACCTGTTGGAGGTTCGTTTTATTGTTTAAATTGTACGAAAAAGTTAATAACGAATTTTTCAAATTTCAGGTTTCAAGAGTTTATCTCCGCCGTTGACTATAGTGCGTAAAACATTTGAACCTACGGATAAAGTTGACGATTTTCTTCCGTCTGTGATGACGTGTGTGAATTATTTAAAATTACCAGATTATTCGTGTATAGAAGTGATGAAAAGCAAATTGAAAATGGCTGCTCAGGAAGGACAACATTCGTTTCACTTGTCCTAATGTTCACGAAATGTATTCTCTGCTCACGTGACTTTGTTTTGCGTTTCGATGGAATTCCCATCCTGAGTGGTCGGTGGATAATATTTCAGTGATGAATCAGCTGACGTACAGTGCACCGAAGCAATTTGCAATTACGTAGCAACTGGTGTATCTTAACAAGGGAAATTCCAAACTAATTTATTAGAACGATTATATTTAAAGGATGCAAATAACAGTTCTTCATGGAAGTTGTGTTTGTGTCTTTTCTTATTTTTTTTAAGTCGAGTTTAAAACATACACTTGTGGCTTTTTCTTTCTCATGTTAAGCGTTCCACGTTTATTTTTTCTTTCTTTGATTTTCTCTTTTAAAACAAAAACTTTTAATTTTGAAATATATTGCAATGAAGCTAGTTGAATTTTGTTCCTTTGTGTGGAATGCTATTTTCTGTTATTTTCATTCCCTTGTCTATATTCGCCTATGCAAAACGAATGTTTTTTCTAACATGGGAGCAGCAAGTTTAAAAGTTGAATTGAACGGACTAAAAAAAAATTTAGCAAATAAACATTATAGTGATCGTTTTCAAATACTAGTCTTGTTTACTTTATTATATCGATTACAATTATTATTACATAAAAAGTGAATTTCCGTCTGTTAATCGTTGGTAAGCTTCTTCCCAACATTGTCCGATTTGAAGAGTTCGATAAATCATCGGATGAAGACCATTTAAGATGATCACGATTCGCAATCCCATCGTTATGGTTTCTTCCATCGATTCTGATGCGTTGTGGAACGCGTCCAAGAGTGCTCTGACACTTTCTTGTATGTTTTCCAACGTGTTCAAACGCAACGGAAATATCGATGGACAAATGTGATACATCAACTCGAACGCGAGAGATAACAAGGCCATCATAGTTGGAACGATTAGTTTGACTTTATTAGGCATCGATTTTAATCCCTTCTCGTCCAGTTGTTTGTTGATTTCGTTCCACAGCTCCATGTTAAGTTCTCGTTCTTGGGACTCGTCGACGACGGAGTTGAACGCATCGGGTAAATCGGAAAGATAAGTGTCGAAATTGTCGAAGTCGTCAAACAGACCGGCGACCAGAATTTTATTCTCTTCCGCCGAAAATGGTTTCAAATTTAGAGTTTTGAAGACTGTGGAAAAGAAGGGTAATCCACCGCCGTAATTGATGCAGCCATCGTCAACGACTATCCAACCGAACCCTTCGCCTTTCGTAGATATCGTGCGTCTAGATTTTTTCTTCTTCCGTTTCTTTATTTCGGTTTCTTCCTGCAAATCGCAATTAATGATATCCATGTTATCCTTAATCCTCGCAAGTTCTTCATCTAAGTCTCCAAATCCTGATGTACGTGGTGCTGCTTGTTCAATGCTACAACTCCTCTCTCGACTCCTCTCTCGGCATCGCCTGAAACGTTTTGTTACTTTTTCGCTGATGAGCCCAGAGGAATCAGACGAGATATCTGAAAAAAATAATTCAATATTAAGTAAAATTGTTTCTTCCAAATTAAAATTCTTATTTTACCTGCACAATCGTAGAGCTCTGACAATTTCTCATCTCTTTCCAGAACTTTTCCCACCTTCATCCTCATAACTTGTACAACTTCATCTTCAACGTCTCCAAATTCTGGTGTACAAGGTGCTGCCCGTCGTGCAGCTAAAGTTGACGTCTCGACGTCTTCACTAATCTTTTCTTCCTCAATTGCCCTTTTTGGACATGTTTTAAGAAAACTATGCCTCATTGGGGAATCGAGAAGGAAGCGTTGTTGTTGTTGTTGTTGCAACGGTTGAGATGCATTCAAACTGCATACGGAGCCAATTGAAAAAGCTTGAGGGGTTGGCTGAACAGAAGTAGAGTAAGCAGAAGCTTGTTGTCCAAAATCACCGAACGCGGGTGCGCAGGATGGCCGCGATAGTCCGAATGGTTGTGGAGGCCCTCCACCGGTCAACGGACTCGCCCGTTGAAAGGTGGCCAACGTTCTGAGTGGACGTACTTTACTGCACCCTGGAAGTGAACCGTGACTAACTTCTGAAAACCCTCCGGTCATTGGAGGCGGTGGCGGTCCTCCACCGAACACCGGAGCCGAACCGAAACGAAGTTGTGAAAATTCTGTGGGCGG
>JAQIXT010002393.1:0-11033 GCA_034700445.1 Stenotaenia linearis | reverse complement strand
CCCGGTCACGTGCCCGGAGGCCGGTCACGTGACCCAACAGGTGTGATACACCTGGGGACTTGGCCACGCCTTTGAGTAACCGTAGCAGCGGGCTTCCCCTGCCCCGGTCACAACCTTAGCTATTAAAAGAGTAAATATTGTCCAACCAACTGCTGTACTTTACTCACGTTTATATAACTCTTTCATACATTCATCTCATCACTTTAATGGAGGATTTCCTTTTGAGGATTTACCTTTACCAGTTCATGTAATAATTTAAGTTTACGCTTTAGTTTCTTTCAATTATTCTATGTTTTGTAGGCATCTTTATTAGAAACTGACAACTCGGGATTTGATGAAGAAGGTCACGAATTATATGAGGGAGACATGATCCTGGACGACGATCAACGCTTGGAAATTGAAAGTCCAATTGAAGAGCGAAAAGCAAGAAAGGGTGACGAATATCATTGGCCTGGCGCAGTGGTTCAATATAGACTCGATCCGAGCTGTAAGTTTGAAAATTATATTGTTAACTATATTATATACCGTACCAGCTGTGGACACTCCAATGGAAAAAATGATTTAAAAAACAATGAAAATTCCATGATACAATAATCACAAACATTTTTAACCATCAATTGCTAAAAACCACTTCATCCAGGCTTTAAAAAGCCAGGAGAATCTGAATTTTAATATTTCTTTTAGTAATTTTAGTAACATTTAAGTCGTTACAACCTGTCTTTTGCGATAACCTGTCTCTCTCCTTCCCATCCCCCATACGAACAAACAAACATTATTTCAACATTTAACAGTTAAATCAACATTCATACTACATTGACTTAACATTATAAAAAATGTTAAATAATTAAATAAATATTGTTATATAAATCAGAAAAAGAAGTTCTCAGTGCATTAGAAATAAAAATAAAATTGATATTTTTGTTACATCCCAGTAAACCAGCTAATGTTATTTCAATGTTGATTAAATGTAAATTTTTCAGCATAATTATGTTGAATCAATGTTAAAAATGTAACTTAATAAAACATTTCAACATTTAAAGTTGAATCAATGTTGAGTGAATGTTCTATCTACTGTTAGTCCTTATGATTCAATTCTAGATGGTGTTTTACTGATTTACCCTATAAATAACAATATTTAGATACAGTATTTAAACAAAACATAATAATTATTTTAAATATTATAGCTGCAAACGATCGAGCTGCAATCCTAAGAGGAATGTCGCACTGGGAAGAAAAAACTTGCGTACGATTCCAAGAAGTTGCTGAGGGTTTTAAAGATCCACATTTAATTTTTAAGCAATTAGAAGGGTTAGCTTTAACTGCAGTTGTGTTATTTACTATAATATATTTTCAATTTAATCAATTTTAGGTGTTATTCACATGTTGGACGTTCGTATTTAAACACGGAAGGCCAAGGACAAACTATATCTATAGGACAATTTTGTACATCGGTAAATATGTTTATTTTTAAGTTTTACATTTTTAATGATTGATTGGTTAGTTTCACACCGACTTGTTTGGAATTTCTGTTACGTTAGTGCAAGCAAGTCCAAAGAATATATATATGATCCTGATAATACAAGAAGGATCATTTACTACCTTCAAGTGAAGCCAAAACTAGTCTGACAATAACCAATCAGAAGATAAGGTGACGATTTGTAGTACAGGTCGAACCTCGTTATTACGAACTCGCTTATTGCGAATTCCTCGTTTTAACGAATTTTTTTAAAAGTTTGGTTGGATTCCTATCCATTCATTCAATGTTAAAAAATTCAAATATTACGAGCTCTCGATATTGAGAACAGATTTGACGGTCCCTTCGAGTTCGTTATATCGAGGTTCGACCTGTAGCGAATCACAGCAAGCCGTAGTCGACTGCTGTGAAACTGATGTTGCTTAATTGTGTCAGGAAACTAGTGGCTACTACAGTAGTGGATTTTAATATTACAGTAAAATAAACAGCTGTGTTCAGGAACATGTAAGTGATGTCACACAGTTTCGTAAAAATCTGCTGTGATTGGCTGCTGGTAAGTCATCACCTTAGTGTCCTATTGGCTGTTACTGCATGACTTTTGCTTCATCTGAAGCTAGTAAACGATCCTTCTTGTATTACCAGGATTATATATTCTTTGAAGCAAATCAATTTCCTGCACATGGAATAAAATTTTCAATCACATAGTGCCATTCAGTATTTACTATAAATCTAAAAATAAAATCTCAATTATGATACCACGTTTATTAAATAGATGGGTACAGTTGCACACGAAATCGGCCACGCTTTGGGTTTCCATCACGAGCAATCACGACCAGATCGTGATCAATACATCGTTGTACTGAAACAAAATGTTGATCCAAGACAACTGCACAACTTTAACATGAATAAAGATGTTAATTTCTACAACATTCCGTATGACATGGGGTCGCTTATGCATTATGGAATAGATGTACTATTCTTATCGTCAATTTCCATATCTCGACTTTTAATTTTATTAATTAATTTAGGGATTCTCCATTGACGGTAGCAATACTGTGGTTACTAGGCATCCGTATGCACATTTCATGATTGGTCAGCGAGATCATTTGAGTTTTGCTGATCAGAAATTAGGAAATGCTATGTACAAATGTGCAGGTAAAGTATAATCAGTTCTTTGGCTTTATACAATTGATTTGTTTAAAATTGATCAATGTTTAATAGCAAGGTGTAAAAATCAAAATGCATGCTCCAATGGCGGTTTCGTGGATCAATATTGTCGTTGTGTTTGTCCTGAAGGAACATCGGGCCCAACTTGTCAAACGGGAAGACCAACTAAAGATTTAGGTATGTGACTGGGGCTTATTGTTAGGAATAAATGGATATTGTGTTGACTTCGAAATGTTTATTGAACTTCTATTCGCTGGATCGACTCCTAGTTGCATCCGCTACAATTCGCAAGTGATCAGTGATCAGTGTCTTGGCCTTATATACTTGGCCATCAGCAAGACCCCGATCACGTGATCACACAAAGGTACAAAGCAGTATGACGTCATACCCTAACACTTATTTGGACATGAAATGAGTAAGAACAACTTTGAAATATTCTTATAGCATAATGGTATATAATGTCTTCCATTGCAATAAGGATCTTATGGGTCCCCACAGGACATGTTGGCCCTGAGGATCCTATGAGATGTTTAGAGAAATCTCATGTGAAGGATCTCCTCGACTGTGGTGTGAATCATTCAAGTGACAGCACCAGCCACAAATAAGCTAGATTCATAATACTGGGATTCAACGTCTTAATATCGTGACCGATATATCGCGACCAATATATCGCGATGCATAATATCGTGCAGCAAAATGCTGCCAAGTCAAAATATCGCTAGGCGATAATATCGCTGATGAAAAGAGCGCGAATCAAACATATCGCTATAGGCAAAATATTGCTAACCGCAATATCGTCTCGGAAAAATATCGCCACACGATATTGCCACAATTTCTTTGGTTTGGTTAAAACGGGGGGGGGGGGCACGGTTCAATGAACGGTTCAAACTCCAAACAAAAAAACTCCAAATACAAGAAATAACGTGACATCTCGTTGTTAAGCAAGATGGCTGGAATTATACCATCGATAATTGTGTTTCATTGGATTCTTTTGATTTTACTTTAGGTTTATTTGTATTCTTTTGGTTTTGCTTTTGGAGTTTTTTTCTTTTGTTTTTGGAGTTTGATTTTTGTATTTGTAGAGTTTTTAAAATAAATAAATAATTTAAAAAAGAGTGGATTTCATTTCATTTCAATCAAACTCATTAATTAATTTTTAACCGATTCTTTGAACAATTATATTATAGGAAGGAATTGTGGTCACGCTGTTAATAAACCCACAACAATCAGTTCTCCTAATTTCCCCAACAATTATCCACAAGACTCTAAATGTGTCTGGGTTGTAACTGTAAGTACAAAATAATTTTAAGTTCATAATTATTACCCAATTTATCATTAAAGGCACCTCAAGGACAAAGAGTTCGTGCACAATTTACAGGCTTTGAAATAACTGAAAGATTCAATGTTACCAATTGGTGCATATGGGACAATTTGGAGTTGAGAATACAGGATTTACACAATGGTGAAAAGTGAGGAGATACCATATTGAGATTAGAAAATTTTTGTTGTTCAGATGCATTTTATGTAATGATAATTACAGGTACTGTGGAACTGAATTGAAAGGGGCTGCTGTCACATCTCATTCCAATACAATGGCATTTGTGCTTACTACAATAACCAATGATTATAAAGGATTTGAAGCTAAGATTGATTTTGTATAACCATGATAATACAAGTACTTGTTTAATTGAATTTGATTGTTAAGTGATATGCAAATGCAATTTGATTCTGCAAAAAAAATGTATAATGAAATAAAAAAAATTTAAACTAGTTACTCTTTACATTAATTGAAGTGTTTGAGTTCAAGGATAATAAATTGTATGTGTTATCTCAGTTCGATGTTAGAGGTTCGACCTGTACTGTAATTGTTGCATGTAACCTGAACAATTTTACTCCCTAAATAAATTGTTTACATTATATAATATCATGGGTGATGAAAAAACTGACCAAAACTCTCTTTTCCTTAGCTAAATTGCCATTTTAACTTCTTCTCTCGATCTAACTCCATGCTTGTTTGTGGCCAAACAAAATGTGTATAAAGAGTACAGTTGTCTAGTGTATGGGGTCAGGAAGATGTCTGGGTTCAGAAGCCAGTTTTTTTTTTTACTAAGTTCGTAAAATCTGTAAAACTCGTCAATAATTGGAAGTGGGAGACAACGCAGTTGATCTTGACTAATCTTGTTGAATTTGGTGGAAATTGTTCTAAAACAAAGCCTTTCCAAACTGTAAACTGGTTTTTTGGGTGCAATTTTCAGTTTCAAGTGCTGAATCGGAATGAGAAATTAGTGAACCACGTTATTCATATGCGATTTGGCCATATAAAATCGCGGATAAAATCACGTGATAAGTAAGGTAAAATTTTAGCGAAATCTCCTCTTTTGCTACGATTTGGTCTGCGTGTTTTTGTTCTCTGATTAGAAGCATAAAGCCACCTCCTTCCGGTCGAATTGACTCAATCGTGTTGAGACCCGATGGTAATTTCGCTCCAATGCATTTGTAGACGGCCTTAACGACTTCGCTATGGTTTGCGAACGTGTGCAGTGTGTCGCCCGTTAGCCAACTCTCAAATGTTGAGAAAGCATCACTCTTTGATTTTATCGGAAAAAGCCAGGTATACCGCGAGAAATCGTCAATGATGGCAATAAAGTAGTTGCAACCACCATTAGACACGATTTGGGACGGTCCCCACAGGGGATGCTAATCTGTTTGCTGGTTCAGGTCTTGGGATTGTGTTTTTACAATGTAAAGAGTTTGAAAAATAATTTTTTTTATTTTGAGGTTTATAGTGTCATTTATAGTGTCAAAACCAGTCAAGTTGGGACAGTGAAGTCAAATAATCGTTAATACTTGAGAAACCTCTTGAGTTAATGAAACGCCATCTATTTAATTTCACTTTGAAATGGCAAAGACACATCTAAATTGTGATTTTCAACGTGGGTGGACACGGCAAGCCACGATTCAGAATCGATTTTACTACACCAGTTCACATTGATACATTGCAATAGAATTTTAGAGTTCAAAATTGTTAACAATGAACTGGATGTGATTGAATGACACATGACCAGTCGCAAACTAATCAATTTTGGCAGAGCATTTGCTGCCACTAATTTCGTAACCAACTCATCATCAAAACAGTCACTCTTAACTACACACAATTCTTCCAAATGTTGACACCGCAAAAACAATTTTAACAGAAAATCTTTGGAAAAATCAACATAGTTTAATGTTAGTTGTCGAAGGCAGTCAAACGAATCCGCGTGAGCCAGTTCACCGGAAATTGAACAGTTACCGATTGTCAAGCAATGTAATTTCGAGCAGTGAGCAGAAATAAATCTGAAATCTGAATAGCTACAATGATACATTGATAAATCGGTTAAATTTTTGAAATGAGAAATGGCATCAATTTCTTTTGTGTCGTAGGGGTTTCGAGAGAAAATGAAATTGGTTAAATTTGGAAAATGATTCGTAATTTCGACGTCCGATGCGTCATCAAAAGTCCATTCCGTTTTTTCGAGTGCATAAGTGCGTAATCGACGTGATAATCTAAATACGTTTTTTATAACAGAAAATAACTTACTGCGGGATGTAAAATTCGATGTGTCCTTGTGTTTGAGTTCTTTTAGAGTTGTAAGAGTTTGTAAAAGTCGTAAACATCCTGTCTTTGTTACAACTGTACCTCTGAGATCGAGATATTCTACATTTGTGCTTTCTAACGAGACGACGCCTATGTCGGATATGTATTTGCACTGGAATAGATCGAGATGTTTTAGTTTCGGGCAGTAAATGACGATTTCTGTTAAAATTTCGTTTTCAAGATATTTGTTGTGTCGCAACTTGAGCGTGTGGATGTTTGGTAAGTTGCGGAACAATGTGACTAGACATTTGGACTTGACAATGTCAAGACAACAGGACAAGTCTAAAAATGTCACTTTTTTACATTTTACAAGTGTTTTTGTGATTGTTTCATCCGGAGGAGTCGAAAACGAATGTAAGGAATACACTTGTCTTGTGTACGGGGTCAGGAAGACGTTTGGGTTCAAATAGTTCCGACGATTGCTGCTGTTTTGCTCGCAAAATTGGTAAAATTCGTCGGTAACTGAAAGTGGAAGAACACGAAGTTGATTTTGAGTTAAATCAAATTTGGTTGAAATTGTTTTAAAACAAAGCGTTTTCAAACTGGACACTGGTTTTTTGGGTGCCATTTTCAATTTTCGTGCTCTGAATGATAAATTGGTGAACGTCTTATTATTTTATATATAAGATTTAGGGTTAGGATGATTTCACGTGATAATTAAATAGTTAGTGCAATCACGTGATCACAACGTCAGGTGGTCCCGCATAGGCAATCAAAGCGCGTGTTTAAGGGCCAATGGGAAGCTGATGGACAACCTGGCTGTGCTTTAACACAAAATTTGAACATTTTGGAGCCATTAAGAAAAACATAACAAAGTTTTCTTTTGGAAAATATTTTTCAAAAGTAACTTCGGTTTTACTTTATTTTAAAAAAAAAATTCGTTATTTTATGTAGAGTGGTTATTTTTTTAATAATTTTTTGAAAGTTCTAGTGTTTCATTCTGAGTGTTTACTTACTCATTTTCTGCTTGTTTTTCACATTTTCCAGAGTTTGTGGATTCATTTCCAAACAGAAACAGTTTTACGGAAGACGAATGACCATCGGATTGTTATTTATCGCTTCAGCTAATTCCATTATGGCAGGATCGTAGGTCGCAGAGAAAAGCATCATCTGGCAATCGGCAGAAAGACGTTTGTGAATGCGAATACATGAGCCTCGATGTCCCCGAATGTCGATCATGAGGTCAGGCTCGTCCAAAACGAAGACACGGATTTTTCTCAAATTCAACATCAATCGAGAACTGTCCCCGGGGTGCCGACAACGATTTGTTGAGACAACTTTTCGCCTGTTTCTAGTCCTTCGCCCTTCACTGCGCATCTGATGTTGATACCGGGACAGTACCGGGGCCATCTGGGACAGTACCGGGGCCATCTGTATCGCCACGTTTCCGGTTTGGAACGCCAACTCTGAAGTCGGAGACAGACATAAAACCCTGCGGATGATGAAATCGATGTTGATGAGGATTCAAGCACCAAACAAATTAAGCACCAATTTCATTTTTTCTATTTATCTAGCTCAAAATTCATCAAAATAACAATATTCGCCAATCCAACGTTGGTTGTTTTCTCTGCGCTGCATCCGACTTCGTAGTGCATTGCAGCACAGCAACAGAACAGTCAGTGCTTCGCTCAATGTCTTTTTCTTCCACTTCCAATTATATACCGTTAGATGTATTTATCCTAAAGATGTATTTACAGAATTTTTATAATCCCAGTAAATGATGTAATTTATAAAAAAAACTATCAAATTTTTATTATCAAATTTGTAGGATCAATTTAAGAATTTATACAGAAATCACAAATTTTATTTTCTCGAGCATCACATGGCGGTTTCTAAACTGCAAGTGTGTTTATGTGTGCTCCATATGAAACATCTATACATTTTTTGGGGTTTGAGCATCCCTAAGTCCCTAATATTGTAGATTCTACAATATTAGAGACTTTGTTTGTTATTGTAATGGTATTTACATTGTTATTTTCACTTAAATTCTGATTTACCTATAGAAAATCTAATGCAATTAAACTTTTGTATAATCTTTATAACATTTTGCACAGTTTTTTAACTCAGAACATATTATATAAGATTAATTCAGTAGAACTTACTCTTTTTGTGATGGCAGAATTTGAAACTATTAAATTTAAACCTTTGTCATGAGATCATTCTGAGCTTCTACCTTCTTCGTGAATGACCTACAAGTGTATTATTTTCAAAATTCTTTTACTGTGTTAGATTCCTTCAAACTAGCTTCCACCAATTTTCAATTTTGCCTTGTCTTTATTTTTTTTATTTGTCATTTATTATCAAAAATTAGTTTAATCTTTGCAATATTTCATTGCTTGCTTACATTTAATACTAAAATGGACTACTGATATGTGTAACTTTCTTAAAATCAATAAAACCTTTATGGAAATTAATCTTTAATCTCAAGCGTTCTAATTCTCTGAAAAGTGTTGCCATCTATTGACAATTTCTGCATTTTGTGTGCCAGATTCATTTTTCATTATTATTAAATCTTCCTTGTCTTTAATAACTCAACTCATAAATTGCTAACTTTGTTAATACATCATCAATCAAAATACTTTTATTTCCATTTTTTCATTTATCAATTGCAAAAATAAACAATCCCGAGCAAAATTATTCACCGAAAACATCCTGTATTCAACAAATTCCCCATTGCATAAGCCAAACCTAATTCATTTGTATTCCTGTCACATTGACCTTCAGAAACAACAAATTTACCATCTTAAATTAAGATACGCATAAGATATATTAACTTAAGTTATTCCACAAATTCCCCATTGCATAAGCCAAACCTAATTCATTTGCATTCCTGTCACATATTGACCTTCAGAAACAACAAATTTACCATCTTAAATACAACTTAAGATATGCATAAGATATATTAACCTAAGTTATTATGCATCAATTGTTATTTCTCTAGGTAAGCAATTTCTTAATAACTTCAAGAATTAATAACTTCTCAAATTTTAGAGCTGTATTCTTTTAAGATTTCTTAAACAGGAAAAACCTGAATTCCTTGAGGCAATTTCCAGTAAAACTCATTTCAAAGTATCCAAGGTCACTCATATTTGCCTTCTCACTTCAAAGCTAAAAGCCCTGTCTTATTGTCAACAGAGTAACAAATCTTAAGGTATTTGTAACTTTTAACATTTTATATTATAACTATCATTTATTCTTTATTTTATAGATGCTGACATTATTTACACCAATCTACATCCTGTTCTTGACAAGCCACAGTGTTTTGTGTTTACAAACACCAAACTGTACTGAACATCTCAGATATTGTGACATACAATCATTATCTGAAAGTTCAATGGACACACTCAATTCCTCAACATACCTTCATCTGACTTGCACAGACAGAAAACCACAGATTCTTCTGTCTAATAAATTCGTTGGACTTCAATATTTAGAATCATTAGAAATACGCTGTAATTTCTTTCAAATAGAATCTGATGCATTTCAAGGATTATACGACACATTAGAATTTCTAGACATTCATGGAGATAAAAACAGTACGTTCAGTATGAATGTAAGTGCCAACACCTTTGATGCCATTCCAAATCTCATAGCTCTAACACTGAAAGGTGGACTTGTGGAATTACCGAATGGAATTTTTTGTGAGTTACCGTATTTGATGAAACTTAATTTCTCTGGAAACAAAATAGAAGAATTGAATGCAATTGGATGTGGTGTGAACAATACTTGTTGCTTGGAATTAACTGGATTATACTTAGCGGATAACCGGCTAC
Organism: Stenotaenia linearis; assembly: GCA_034700445.1. Taxonomy (NCBI): domain Eukaryota; kingdom Metazoa; phylum Arthropoda; class Chilopoda; order Geophilomorpha; family Geophilidae; genus Stenotaenia; species Stenotaenia linearis. Next base: position 985 of record JAQIXT010002393.1, on the reverse strand, counting down.
AAAAAATTAATAGAAGTCAACTTCCATTTCCTGAGTTACAAGTGTTGGATTTGAGTTCAAACCAGATAGAAGAGCTGGGAAAAGATTGTTTTCATGATATGGTCAATCTAATGATATTAAATCTAACGATGAATAAATTGATACAAATTGATAAAAATTTATTCCAAAACAATTTGAATCTTGAAAACATTGATCTGTCCTTCAACCAGTTGTCATATTTATGGAATTCTACTTTTCCAAATATAACAAAAGAGTTAAGATTAAATAACAATAACCTGTTATTCAATGAATCGTCGTATGCTGTGTTCTTTAACCTGCCATTGGTTACAACATTAGACTTGTCGTGGAACCGTATAAACTATTTACCGAACAACATATTCCTACAATTATTAGCCATGGCATGTTTAAATTTATCCCACAATGAGATATCAATTGTTAATGAAGAATTTCTCTATTACAACCACCAATTGAAAGAATTGTCCTTACAAAATAATCAACTAGAAAGATTCAATGTGCAAAATTCAGTCGGACAAAATATTACAACAATTAATTTAACGAATAACAGGCTGAAAAGTATTGAGTGTAAACCACATTATGAGGTTAGATACCTTGTTGAGTATATTTATGCCAACAACAACGAACTGCAAGACTTTGCTGATTTGATCAATCTTCGAAACCTGAAAAGACTTGAATTGAGAAACAATAATATTTCGAGCATTCAAGGATTTAGTAGGCGAAGAGCATCAGTGTTAGAAGTTATTGATTTGAGAAACAATTCCATTTCTGAAATACCATACGTCGACATTCAACGCAAACAGCAAATGTATTCGTTCCCAGAAATAAATGTGAAAAATAATCCAATTGCCTGTACATGTCAGAATGATTGGTTGCTGCTCAATGAGTATTCGGATCAGTATCATGAACGGCATAAATTGGTACTGGACCCAAATTGTGAGGTGCTGTATCCCAGATATCGACAATATTC
>JAQIXT010002392.1:0-11036 GCA_034700445.1 Stenotaenia linearis | reverse complement strand
TCGGGAGGATTTCGAATTAGACATCGAATTGGCCCACGAAATTGTACCTCACTTGTGCGCGACCAAGTTTTACCCGTTCCAGGTCGAGTTTCGGCTGCAGAAAGACGAACCAGGTCTTCGATGGAAGACGCTGGAGGAAAGCATCGACGAAAATGATACGAATAGTTGGATAAAATTGGCCATGAAAGAAAAGAAGAAGTCTAGTGAGAACAGGAAGTTGCTTACATTTGCAACTTGGGAAGACCGTTTGAAATATTAAAAATATTTAATTTATACTGAAAGCTGTGGTTTATAATATGAAATGTCATTTTTTAAAGAAATTTTTTTTTGGCTTATTTTTTTGGTAGGATTTTGATATGTTTTGTAATAAAATAAATAAAAATAAATAATAATCAAAATACAGGTCAAACCTCGATATAACGAACTCGAAGGGACCGTCAAATCTGTTCGCAATATCGACAGTTCGTAATATCCGAATTTTTTAACATTGAATGGATAGGATCAAACCACACATTTAAAAAAATTCGTTAAAACGAGGAATTCGCAATAAGCGAGTTCGTAATAACGAGGTTCGACTTGTAGTCATTAAACGAATTCACGTGACTATACCCTTTCGTTCTCCCGACTATAAAACGATATGAATTACCACTTTACCACTTGGAGAGTATTTAGACGAAGAGCAAACAAAGACTGAACAAATCAAAATGGCGTACGAGGCGTTTTTGGAGAGATCTCGATTACCGGGCCCCATACCAACTACTTTCAAAGAATGGTCACGACAGTGCGACGCGACGACTCGGGAATTAACCGAAAAATACATTAAGGAGGCGAAGCTGCCGGCGGATCAAATGTCGGTCAAATTACCAACTACTTTCGAAGAATTCGCGCGACAGTGCGACGCGGCGATTCTTGGATTATACGAAAAACTTTCGAAACGCGTCCCGGAACCAGTGGAAGTGCCATACAAGTGGCAACAGACGGGACGCGACGTATTTGTGACCGTTTTGCACAAAACTGCGCTAAGGGACGAAATTTCCGTGCATTTCGATCGACATTCTTTGGTCTGCAAAGTGTCGGGGAATAAGATTCGGGAGGATTTCCACTTGGACGTCAAATTGGCGCACGAAATTCGACCCGAGTTGAGCGCGGTCAAGATTCTCCCGTCCCACGTCCAGATTCGGCTGAGGAAAATCGAACGAATTGACTGGAAAACGCTGCAGGAAAGCGTCGGCGAAAAGGTCAAGGGGATCACTTGTTGAGCGGGAGTTTTGAATTTGAAGTATGGACGTTTAAAAGATTTATAAATAAAAAATATTATAAATTATATTAAAAGTTGTTGTTTTGTTTATTGGATTTTGAAATAAAATAAAAAAAATTAAAGAGCGCTCTTACTTGTACCAAATTGCGATTTCGAGTAGAATCGTTAGTTAGAATTTCAATTACACTTGACGTCACATTAAAAGAATTCGAGTTTACCTATAATCACGTGACTTAACCCCTTTGTTCTCCCAATTATATAAACCCGAATTATACTACCTGGACAAAGGATCCGACAAACCAAAATGTCTTCGTCGCAAGAATTGTACGGAAAAGCCAACGAGGAATTCGTCAACGAAAATCCGACCAAAGGCGCAATTCGGGGAAATTGTTACTTGAAACTCGAAGACTACGAGAAAACTAAAATCGACGCGAACATGGCGCTGGAATTGGAATTGGGAAAAAACGCCTCTCGCAACAACCGGTTACTGTGCGACACGACTGCGAAATTCGGGAGTTAGTTTGATTGACAACTTGGGATATGTTATAAATAAAGAAAATATTAAAAAATAATATTCAAGTTGTAGTTTATATTTGGATTTTGAAAGAAAATAAAAATAAAATAAACTGTATGTTATAACGTATAGTGAAAATCAATCTTCGTGTTTGCTTGATTGCACTTTTAAAGTTTAAAGATTAACAAAAGTATCTAGTTTCTTAAATAACTAAATAAACAAATCGACAAACTACACAAATGTTGCGATTTGTATTTCAAATTTAGGTCCTTTCCTTAGGTGCTTCCCTGCACACATTGCATCGAAAAGAATTTGGTTTACTATTTTCATTAATTTGTTTATCAAATTTCCTTTGGCGGGGAATGTAGGTCTTAGTGCTGCATTCTGGTATAGAAAATTAGTTGACGTCACATTAAAAGAATTCGAATTTATCAAAACGTCACGTGATAAATTCCCTTCATTCTCCCGACAGTATAAGACACAAGCAATTGGTAGCAGTCAGCACTTAGCACTTGAACGTCAAGACATCTGGACAAACCAAAATGACATCGTCGCAAGAATTCTTCCATAAAGCCAACGAGCAATTCGTCAATGAAAACTACAATGCAGCCGTAGAATTGTATTCGAAAACCATCGAACTCGATCCGTCCAATCTGTGGAAATGCTACTTAAATCGGTCGAAATGCTACTCGAAACTCAAACACCACGAGAAAGCGAAAGTCGACGCGAAGACGGGGCTGCAATTGAAGAATTTGGAAATGGGAAGTTTCTTTTCGCGTAGTTACCACGAAGCGAAACAATCGTTTCTGAAGGAGAAACAGTTATCAGGCGATTCGGAGACCAAACAATTGTTCGATAAAGCCAACGAGAAATTCGTCGACGAAAACTACAAAGCAGCCGTAAAATTGTATTCGAAAACCCTCGAACTCGATCCGTCCAAGCCCGAATACTACTTAAATCGGTCGATATGCTACTTGAAACTCAAACACTACGAGAAAGCGAAAGTCGACGCGGACATGACGCAGAAATTGGTGTATCTGAGGAGAGGACGACGAAGTTTCTTTTCTAGTAGTTACCGCGAAGCGAAAGAATCGTTTCTGAAGGGGAAACAGGTGTCGGGCGATTCGGAAACCATTTTCGACCAGTGGCTGGACAAATGCGATGCGCAGATTCCGGAATTGAACGAAAAAGATGCGAAAGAGGATTTGTTGCTTGGCAATAGAGCGAGCGCTTTCGACCAACAAATGCTGTCCCAAAAAGTGAAGATGTGGTTAGAGAAGAAAAAAGCTGAGGACGAGGAATTGAGGCGTACGGACCCAGCGTATTTTGAACAAATACGCGAATTCCTTGCTTCGGCGCGACAACGCCAAGCCAAGAGAATGCAAAACGCGCAAAGTGTGCAAAGTTTCCGGAAATGAATTCCGAGATTTGCGTTTGAATTTGTTTTTGATTGACGAAGTGGTGTGAATTTTAATGATTGAATAAAAAAGTATTTAAATAATATAAAAAGTCATTTTTTAAAAAATTTGAGAAATTATATTTTCATTCAGACCGCCCGAAGGAATCGAGAGGAAAAAGTGGTACAAAAATGTGTCGTTTGAGTCGGCAGGAACTCTTTGGTTTTCAAAGTGTCGGGGAATGAAATTAGGGAGGATTTTGACGTAAATATTAAATTGTCGCGGGAAATTCGACCCGAGATTGTGCGACCAAGATTTTCCCGATCAAAATCGAGAACGAATTCGCTGGGAGACGCTGCAGGAAAGCGAGGACGAAAGGGTCAAGGAGATGATGAGTTGTGTTGATTGGGCCGAGGAGCGCAGCAGTTAACTGACGTCCAGTGCGAATGAGAAGGGAGTTATTTTGATTGACAACTTGGATACGTTATAAATAAAGAAAATATTTGGATTTTGAAAGAAAATAAAAATAAAATAAACTATGTTATAACGGTTAGTAAAAATCAATCTGTGTGTTTGCTTGAGCACGAAATTGCACTTTTAAAGTTTAAAAAACAATATAACTAAATAAACAAATCGACAAACTACACAAATGTTAATAATTTCTGAAAAATATTCACAGGGTGATTTGTATTTCAAATTTAGGTCCTTTCCTTAGGTGCTTCCCTGCACACATTGCATTGAAAAGAATTTGGTTTACTATTGTTGAGATAATTTGTTTGTCAAAGCTTATGATGTAATAGTATACCTTTTTCCAAATTACACCAAATGGTATGAAGACACACAAAAAAGGTGCTTTGTATGGGACACATTTAACACCTTAAAATGAGAACTAGGACACCATTTCATACCTGTATTTTCTTAGTATGTGTGGCACACAAAAAAAAGGCAGTGAAGCAAAACAATCATTTGGATAATTAAAACTGCTATATCAGATCATTTACGGTATTTACATTGAATTTTGAAATTCTTCGAATGAAAGCAGCAACATGTTTACTATTCTTACTAACTCAAAATCAAATCTTTTACTACAATTCTAATCCCACAACCTAACTTTGCTCACTCAATATTTCCACATCTTTTCAACTTCACTACTTCTCCTTAAACTCATTTAAATCAACTGAAACCAATTTAAAAATGTGTCTCTCATCCCTTCATAGAAAAACACAACTACATCACTCAACGTCCTTCCTTTTCATCAAAATTCAACTCCCAACTCTTTAGTATGGAAATAACTTCAATTTCCCATAACAAACCCAAAATTAATTTCCTCCAATTTTAATTCCAAAAAAATTTAACTTCCTAATTATTCAATCTCCATAAATGACAAATTTTTTTTTAGAAAAACCTCATTATAACGAACTGAATTTTTCCCTTTTAAGCGATGTTATAACGGGGATCGACTGCAGTTGGAAATTTTTAAGTAAAAATTTATTTTATTTTATTTACTTATTTTCGAATACCCGCAGAAATAGAAATCCTTTATAATCGACCTCGTAACGAAATTTTCTTCTTAAGAAGGTTTTTTCTGGTCCCTTCGAGTTCGCAACGAGGTGAAACACATGAAAGGTAAAATTTCAGACTTTTGAAGTCACATTAAAAGTCACGTGAAACGTCACGTGACAAATTCCCATCGTTCTCCCGACAATATAAGCCACAAGCAATTGGTAGCAGTCAGCACTTAGCACTTGAACACCAAGACAAAGTACTTAGACAAACCAAAATGACATCGTCACAAGAATTATTTGATAAAGCAAACGAGCAATTCGTCAATGAAAACTACAATGCAGCCGTAGAATTGTATTCGAAAGCCATCGAACTCGATCCGTCCAATCTGGCAAGATGCTACTTAAATCGGTCGAAATGCTACTTGAAACTCAAACACTTGGAGAAAGCGAAAGTCGACTCGAAGACGGGGCTGCAATTGATCCATTTGAGAAATGGACGACGAAGTTTCTTTTTGAGTCGCTACCAAGAAGCGAAAGAAGTGTTATTGAAGGGGAAAGAATTGTCGGGTGATATGGAAACTATTTTCGACGACTGGCTACGACGATGCGACGAGAGGATTCGGAAATTAAACGAAAAAGATGCGAAAGAGTCGATTTTGCCTGAAAAACAATTATCGGGTGATGAGGGAACATCCCAAGAATTGTTCGATAAAGCCAACGATGAATTCGTCAACGAAAACTACACGGCAGCCATTGAATTGTATTCGAAAGCCATCGACCTCGATCCGACCAAAGCCAAATACTACACGAAACGGAGTACATGCTACATCAAGCTCGAAAACTACAAGAAAGCGTTTGCCGACACGAAGTCGGGGCTGCAATTGATCCGTTTGAGAAATGGACGACGAAGTTTCTTTTCGCGTAGTTACCGCGAATCGTTTCTGAAGCGGAAACAGATATCAGGCGATTCGGAAACCGAAGAATTGTTTGAAAAAGCCAACGACCAATTCCTCAACGAAAACTACACGGCAGCCGTTGAATTATATTCAAAAGCCATCGACCTCGATCCGACCAAAGCCAAATACTACTCGAAACGGGGTACATGCTACATCAAGCTCGAAAACTACGAGAAAGCGAAAATCGACGCGGACATGACGCAGCAATTGGTGTATCTGAGAAGAGGACGACGAAGTTTCTTTTCGCATAGTTACCGCGAAGCGAAAGAATCGTTTCTGAAGCGGAAACAGGTGTCAGCCGATTCGGAAACCGAAGAATTGTTCGATAAAGCCTACGACCAATTCCTCAACGAAAACTACAGGGCAGCCGTTGAATTGTATTCAAAAGCCATCAACCTCGATCCGACCAAAGCCAAATACTACACAAATCGAGGTAATTGCTACTTTAAACTCGAAAACTACAAGAAAGCGATTGACGACACGAAGACGGGGCTGCAATTGATCCGCAGCGTCGCTACTACGAATCGTAACTTCCACTTGTAAGATCTTTGTTGTTCATTATAAAAATCTTTAAAACAAAACCTCGTTATAACGAACTGAATTTTTCCCTTTCAAGCAATTTATTGTATCAGTGATCGACTGTATTTTATAAAAATAAATTTAAAAAAATCTAAATTAAAATGTTGATTGAAAAAAAAGTTTACAACCAAAATTTCAAATTTCAATTGAATTGCAATTGATCTAATGGACGAAATTGTTTCTTTTTGCGTCGCCAAGAATCAGGCGAATAAAAAGTCATTTTTTAAAGAATTTGAGAAATTATATTTTCATTTCGACCACCCGAAGGAATCGAGTGATTTGACAATTGATTGACGATAAAAATATTAAAAAATAATATTGAAAGCTGTGGTTTATATTTTTGGATTTTGAAATAAAATAAAAAGAAAATAAATTGTGTGTAATAAAGCTTGGTGAAATCAATCGTGTTTACTTAAGCATGGAATTGCACTTTTAAAGTTTAAAGCTTTAAGAAAGAAATCTATATTTAAATAAAATAAAATAAAATGTCCGAAGCAAACTACATATCTTCTGTAGAAAGTATGTGGAACTCTTATACTGTCCCTTACACTAGAGCTTTTCCTTACAGAAGACATAACGTACGAGTTCCGCTTTAAGCGATTATATAAAAGAGATTTGCGATTAAATTTGCTTATAATTTTCCCTTATCTTAACTTGTATCATCAAAATAAGATTCAAATTGACAATTTTCTAAGATATAATTCTAAGGAAGAGCTCCGCAAACTCTCATGAAAAAGCAACTGCAACATTTCCACACCTTTTCCACTCCATCCCTTCACCTTAAACTCATTCAAATCGGTTTAAACCAATTTAAAAATGCTCTATTGCCTTTCTCATCCCTTCATACAAGAACACAACTGCATCACTCAACATCCTTCCTTTTCATCAAAATTCAACTCACAACTCTTTAGCATGGAAATAACTTCAAAATTGATTTCCTCCCATTTTAATTCCAAAAAAAAATAATTTTTTTTTACTGGAAAAAAAAAAAAAAAAAAAAAGTAATGTTACATTTTGCCATCAGATGTCACAACAATGGCGCTCTCCTGGTACTCCAGATGCACTCAAACGTGAGCACCGCGAATGTAATTAGTACTGACAGACCAGAATCTGAGCCCGTTGCTCGGCAACCCGTCAAGAGGATTTCACACACTGCTCCAGCCGTGGTCAGTTGCAGTGAAGTTCACTTTCTTCCTCCCCACTTACCAGCTTCCCTGCAACATCCACTCGCTTTATCTACTTGTTGATCTCTTCGCTTCTCAAGGTGAGTCGCTTACTTTGCGCGTTTTCTAACCGTTTTATGGTCGGACCTCGGTGTAGCGAAGTCGCTGATTGGAGTTGAGAAATTAGTTTGTCGTAGGGAGTTTTTGGTTAAATTTGAACCTCGTTGTAGTGAATTTTTCTGGTTGTTTCGTTGTAGAGGGTTTTTTTTAGTGAAGTGATGGTAGGTTTGAGGAGTTTGGGTTGTTTTTGGGTGTGGTATGGGGTTTGATTGGATTTGTTGTAGTTGATTGTAATCAGTTGTAGGGGGAAGGGGGTTTCATTTGACTGTATTTGAATTTTCATTGAATTTTAGGCACTTTATTGGAATTTTTACTGAATTTTAGCCATTTTCAATGAATTTTCACTAAATGTTAGGCATTTTCAATGAATTTTCATTGAATTTAGGCATTTTAACTGAATTTTAGGCATTTTCAATGAACTTTCACTGAATTTTAGTCATTTGTAATGAATTATCATTAAATTTCAAGCATTTTATCTAAATTTTCATTAAATCTAGGGCACTTGCAGGCATTTCCACAGAATTTCCATTAAATTTCGAGCATTAGCAGGCATTTTATTCTCACTGAATTCAGGATATTTGAGGCATTTCAACCAAATCCTTAGTATTTCCACCAATTTAAAGCCCCAAACCAAAACAACTCCTAACGACCCCCACTAACCAAAAAAAAAAATTAAAAAAAAAAAAAATTTCCACCAGAACCCAACCAACCACCATGTACGGCATGCTCCTCGAAAGCGTCCAGCACTACATCACCCAAGAATACGGCGAAGAAACGTGGATCAAAGTCTTCAAACAAGCCGGCTACCACAACGTCGTCATCACCCACAACCTCAGCTACTCCGACACCATCATGCTCACCGTCGCCGACACCTGCGCCCGGGTCATCGGCACGATGGACGCCGACGGCTTCCTCCGCTTCTTCGGCCGCTGTTTCGTGCGCTACTTCAGCCACTACGGCTACGACCGCATCGTGCGGGCCAACGGGCGCTGTTTTAGGGACTTTTTGCACGGGGTCGACAACATCCACCACCAAATGAAGTTCAGTTACCCGCGAATGGTCAGTCCGTCGCTCACGGTCCAGGCCGAGGACCCGTTGGGAGCCGTGTTGCATTACCGATCGAGTCGGGTCGGGTTTACGCAGTATTTAATTGGACAGCTTTACGAGGTAATTGGATTTTTTTTTTTTTTTTTTTTTTTTTGTGATATGATTTTGTATCCGGGTTTTGGTTCTGAGAGTTAAAAGGGTATTAAAGGTCTGAAAGGTGTTGTTGTGAATTTATGTTTTAATAAGGGGGGAAAACGGTGTTGGGAATTGTTTTAAGTTGGTTAATTTAAGTGATTTAGAATGAGGTTTGGGTTGAACCTCGTTGTTACGAATTTTTTTGACTTTTTTAAAAAAAACCTCGCTATAACGAAAATTAAATTCCAATATTAAAAATTTAGAAATGACGAAAACTCGTTATAATGAAGTGATTTTTTGATTCCAAGTACAGTATTTCGTTATAACGGGGTTCAGCTGTGGTGCAAGTGGGAGCTAAGTGGTAAAATGTTGACTTTTTCAAAAAATTGGATAAATTTCTCTAGAGAAAACTTACGAATTTCCAAACACACTGTGAACCCCATTATGACGAAATGCTTGGGATACAAAAACAATTATTTTAACAAGTTTCTAAAGGTATAGAATCTCGTTATAAAGAGCCCCGAGGCGACTGTTTTTTAATCTCACTATAACGAGTTTACCTTGTATCCGTAACAAGATTTTTTAACATCTTTGATGATACACTCGAACCCCGTTATAATGAAACGCATGGAATCAAAAAAATCAATTCGTTTTGGAGTTTTTCTTATAAAGAAATTTGTGAAATTCCTTCGTTACAAGTGAGGTTTTCATTATAACCGAGTTCGTAATATAGGGGCTCAACTAAATCCAATTAAACAGGTAGAACCTCATTATAACGAATACGGTTCCAATGAATTTTTGGACCCTTCGAAGTTCGTTACAACGAGATTCGACCGACACATCCATTTTTCAAACATCAACCAGCAAATTTTCAAACAAAATTATATCAACAATACCACTTCCACTATCCCTTTAAACAAACATCTTAATTTCCTCACAAATTCCCCATCTGACAAACTCCAAACACGCAAACTAACCAACAATTAACGTTAGAAAAAGACCAGATGGGACATTTCCCAATTCCCCTCCCCACCCCACCCTACCCCACCCCACCCCCACAAAACGAAACAATCCACGTTCACCATTTCCCTTCTCCAACAATTCCAATCAATCACACCAAAATCCCAAACCAACTTGATCATCATTTCTCCATCTCATTACCCACAAACACATGCGCGCACACATTTCCACATCCGCATTGTTTCTACAAATAAATCACCCTAATTTCTGGGAACAGCTGATCAAACTGCAGCAAAGCCCACATTTAAATTATTCAATTATTGTGTAACCCTTTCCTCTCAAGTTTCCTATTTTTCTGATTTAACTTCACTGCAACACACAATTGATTTTCTTGCTAATTCAATAGACTTCTTCGTTTCACCAAAACAAATACCAAAATGCAATTACTTTTAGTAGAGTTGTAGTAATGAAATTTGGTTTAGCCATTTTCAGTATTTGGTTTTGAAATTGCATTTTGTTGGATGGAATCGAATCAGAAGTCAAAAGTAAAATGGAATATCGAATTTAATCCTCTTTGTGAGTTTTCGTGTTCGAGGCAATACAGCCTTAATCCTTTTATCCCAAAATTTCTATAAAGTTGGGATGCAACTTTTATTTTAACGCTTGAGTACACACCATAGGGAGGTGAAATTGTTATAACGTATGTCAAATCTCGTTCAAATGAACTCCGAGAGACCGAGAATAATCTTTGTTATATGAGATTTTTATCGTAACGGTATTCGTTATAATAGACAGTTTGCGGAGCTCTTCCCTTACACTAGAGCTTTTCCTTAGAGAAGACGTAATGTAAGGTTTCAGCTCTAAGGGATACTATAAAAGAGGTTTGCAATTTAATTTGTTTCCTTACCTTAAGTTGTGTCTGGGTAACCTCAAAATGAGATACAAATCGACGATCTATTCGTGGCCGAAAAGTGTCAAATGCACGATTACAACTTCATGCAGTTGTTAATGAAGTTAGTTTGAGTTAATTTTTCTATTTTATGTGACTGGATGGCTCCTAGAAACCCAGATTATGATCGTGGAAAGCTAGATCGGCGCTGACGCCGCCATGTTTGTTTTGTTCGTTTGATTGTTCTAATGTAAGGGACGAGGCTTCCCTTACCTTAGAATCCTAAGGTAAAAACCAGCCCTCAGAAGCCTCCAAGGAGGCAATTTTCTAAGGTATAGCTCTAAGGGAGAGCTCCGCAAACTCTCTAAAGATATTCGACCTGTACCATAAAAAGGTGAAATTTGCGGAGCTCTCCCCCACTGATGGCGATATCGCCGGCGATCGACGGCTGCAACCGCAGCGATAGGCCGGCGTAAGTGCAACACTGTCGGCCGTCGATTGGCCGTCTTTGAT
>JAQIXT010002391.1:0-11039 GCA_034700445.1 Stenotaenia linearis | reverse complement strand
GATGGGAGTGGGGATGGGGATGGGGATGGGGATGGGGATGAGGATGGGGGTGGGAATGAGGATGAGGATGGGGGTGAGGATGCGGATGTGGATGCGGATGCGGATTCGGATTCGGATTCGGATGCGGATGCGGATGCGGATGCGAATGGGAATGGCCGTGATGATGGGGATGAGATTGATGTTGATGATGAGAGTGAGACCTCCCACATCTAGTCCATTCCCAAAAAAGTGGACTAGTTGCAAAAATAGTGCCTCTGAAAAAGCAAGGAAACAAAAACTGTTCCTTGTCGAGAAACAATTCTTGATATCTCGGGTCATTGGCGAAACAATTGCAAAATCGTTCGAAAATTGGTGATCCTTTGCAGCGGACGCTTTTAATGTTTTTTGGATTGACGTGGTTTACTTTGACGTGACCAACTGCTTGGCCGTGTTCGTGGGTAAGTTCGAAATCAACGTTAGACAATGTAAAAGAAACGTCGCCCTCGAATCCCAGTAAATGCCCCAAACCATCTGCGAAGGGTAACCCTACACGAAAGGGATGATCCAGTGGAGGCGAGTTCAATGGTGGCGTGCCGAATGGTGGCAACTTGTCGAATGGTAGCTGATCCAGTCCTCTGTGCAAGAACCTTTTATGTCGTCTATGGCCTTTCTCAGCTTCCGGGTTTAATCCAAGCAGTCCTTTTGGCGTTTTACAAATTTCCGTGAATATCGCCTCGAGTGCTTCCGTTCTTTTTATGATTTTGTGATCGTTGAAGATTGGTCCTACTTCACACACTTCTTGTTTTCCATTTAAGATTTCCGTTACTTCAGACAGAAGTCTTAAGCTGGTGAAAAGGAAAAGAAATTGTTATAGAAAGTGTTTTTTAGTCTTAATAAATGTTGGTTGCTTGTTTGAGATTATAGTTTCTGATTTTAGCCTAATTTCTGCGAAGTTAAATATAAAATATGGAAAATGTAGAAGTGTGTCCTGCTCTGTAAGTATTAGTGAGTTTGAAGAATAAAACTTGTCTTATAACTTATAAATTTCCATGCCGTGGAATTTATAAGTTATAAGACATAAGTTTAACGGTTAAATATGTCTGATTTATAATTAACGTTGAATTTACGAGTTTTCCACAAACTCTATTATCACAGGTAGTTCACACTAAGCATTAGTGCTCTAGTCATAAAAATGAGTGCTAAGCTGAAAGATCGCTAAAGATCTTCAGTTCACATTGAGTGCATAGTTGACAAGGGCATTTTGTTATTTCAAATGGCCTATTCAATCATGCAAGGTCTCGGCAATCTCACGTTTACTTGATGCACAGTGGAAACAATAGGATTAGATTCTATCATTTACACTCTCTTTTTGTCAGAGCACAAAATACCGTTTTTCTTTGATTAATTTCCTGTGCCCTTGAATGTAGGAGGCCATCGAATAGGGGACGCAGTTAAACAAAGGAATTCTTTGTTTTCACTTAACCTATTTTACCTTAAGTGAAATAAAGGCCAATGCTTCTAATTAAAGAAATAAGATAAAGCATATAATTCCATTTAACACTATGATCTTTAACAGGCAAAATCTTTCCAAAGTGGGACTGGCAACTTTAATTGCCTTTTTAACAATTGAATTTTTCTCTCCCAGAAAAGTCACTTACCCTCGTCACTTAAGTGAGCATGCTAATCTCCAGTAGATCATTAGCATTAGCATAATGCATGATACTCCAGATTGAGTCTTTTTAGTTCAATAAAAGCCAGAAACAAGAATTTGATTTTACTGTATCTATCACTTCAGAAGTGAATGTGCCGCGATTTTTTCAAGACCAAATCTATGTTATTTGAAGAAAATAATTTACAATTTTGGTACGGTATAATTGCAGGTTGGTTGGTCGGCACATTTATTTAATGTTGATCTACAGTAATTTCTGCAATTAAACACCAATTTCAGGGGCGAGTTATATTGAAAATTTGCCATTTTGGAGATCTTTAAAGTACGAGCAAATCAACCTAACACGAGACTTACAACTTTAATTTCTTTCTAAAGGAATGCCATTCGATTTTTCCTCATTCAAAAAAATCACTGCACTTGGCCAAGTTTGAACTTGCATTAGGTCCAGAGGGGGATATTGCTTAAGGTCAACTAATGTCCAGCGGTGAGTGATCCACTGAATATCGTGCTAATGTAATGGAAGTCATTTGAATACTTACGGTAAAAGTTGGAAACGACATATTAATTTTATGTCGTTCGCTATCGCTTTGGCAGTGATTCTGCCATGGTGATTCTTGCAGACCGGATCTGTTCGGTGAAGTTGCGTGTTTAGGAAAATTATTTCGCATTTACGGTACGGTGGTACTGCAGGATAAGGGAGATCTTTTCTAAAAAGTAGAAATGATAAATATTGTTATAATTTTTAATTAAAATAATTTTAGTTTACATATGATGCAGTTTGCTTGTAATGAGATTCAAGCCCCTAGTAAAAATATCATTGCAGTGTGGCTCAGGAGTGCAACCACAGTGTGCTTGGAGAGCAGTAGTGGAAAGCACAAGGAGTGCAAGGAAACACTAGAAAAATCTGCAATTAGATCAGGTTTAAAGATAATGAAATCTTACATTTTACCTTCATGTTAAAGTTGCTTGATATACTACTGGAGAAATCAAATTCAACATCAACAATAATAAATGACAGCTAAAAGCAGTTGCTTATATACTTTTAATTTTCTTTGCAATGAATAAATCAAAATGACAGATATGTCTTGAAGGAAAATTTATAGTTTGAAAATCAATTTACTTTGGTAATTGACTCGACCACATTTCATCTTTTACTGCTGTTTATACAGCGTCAGTTATGGAAACTCAACGGTCTGGTCATAAATATTTCAGGTTTGGTTACAGATTGATCAATTATCCTTTTGAAGTTAAATAGATTAAAGGAATTTTGGTACTTAAGCATAGAATTTATTTCTATTCTGTGATTGTGAGTCAAAAGTCAGAAATAAGCACTGGGTTTGATTTATTAAATTTACTACGCAGTTTGTAATAAAATACAGCAATAAGTAAAGCAAAAAATAAAATAATAAAGGAATTAATCATAATTACGTATGTAGATTCAGCATGTAACTGTTCTACAGTAGTTAATTAGTGAATATTAGTACACAAGCTTTAATTTTTATTCCAACCTTCTACATACCATATCATTAATATTGAATACTTAAAGATATTCAGACTTTTAGTGGATACAGTAGATGGTATTTTCAACAAACTTATTTTTAGGTTAAATATTTAGCAGATGCAGATATTAGAGTACAAGCGGGAATGGGACGGACTTACGAAGAGATAAAAGTGAGCAGTGACATAGGAAGCTCGGTATCCCAGCTGTGCTATTTGGGCGTGAGTTCAGGTGTCGAAAGCAGGCCCAAATGCCAGCTTTGTTGTGTAATAAGAGTCTGATTACAACTAGGCCTACTGTATTAGGAATGAGGCTTTGAAGAAGCTTAGAGATAAATTTGGACTTAAGCAGGCTTAGCTGAATAGAATTAGTTCAGCGTTCAAAATACATCTGCATCTGCACACAAAAGAGACCGATTTGAAAGAGTGATTTGATCATCAAATCTTAGGATTAGTAATCCTAAGAAATCTTCTATCTCTAGAACAGTACAAGAATACAAATAACAGATAAAAGAAAATATAAGAACACATACTGTATAACATGTTATGTGTGTTCTTATATTTTCTTTTATATCTGTTATATGGTTGAAAAGTAAACACTTCTGACAAATTGCCAAAAGTTGTTGATATTTCAGCAGTTTTTTACAATCATTTTGAATTGAAGATCTGTGACTTCTTCACATTATCATACTGGTATTCTTTCTTCTCTTTTTTTGGCAAGGGCTCTTCTTTTCCTGACCGTCAATCAGTCTTGTATTCATGTCGTTAGTAGAATTTAACAATTTAAAATTACAAGCTAAAATATTTTTAAAATCTCACACAAATACAGGCACTAGTTTTTATAAAAACAGAGTAATTTTATTTTAATTGTTTAAATAAAAATCTTACAATATATTCAATAAGTGCATTCAAAGTTAAAATGATTAATGATAATCTGATTATGTTGATTCTTGGATATAATCATAATCAGATTTTACTAGTGAACAACTTAGATTAATCAGTAATCAGTTTTTAAAAATTTTGGTTTGCACATTCTCAGTAAGAACCAGTCATGACTAAACGATAACAATTTGTTGATCATAATTGTCAAGACTGTTGATCTAACTTGAAATCCAAGATGGCAGCCACAATAATCTATTTGTTAATCGAAATAATCCACACCTATGATGTGGATTATTAAGAATCGGATTATTAAGAATCTGATTATTTAAAAATGACGTCATTTGCAACTACTTCCTGTTTGCAATAATCAGATTTTCTTAATAATCAGAAAAATCAAAATAACCATTTTAACTTTGAATGCACCTATTGCTTATATACTAAAGAACATTGAAGATGCGCGTCACGTGATAAGCGCGCAATCACGTCATTGGTGCGCTTCTAAGTATTGGAACGCTTATGTCACAATAACTATGCTTAACATTACCAGCATTTGGCTGCATTTAAGCAGCATTGTTGATTTGTTGGCTTGTATTCCACCAGTTGGTGTCTGAATCTTCAGAATAATTATTTAAAGCTCCTCAACATTAGTTAATTGCAGTTGCATAGCAACTAGGAAATCATAATGGTTGCTAGCGTGATGTCATTTTGAAAAAAGTAAAATAAACAATAAGAATTGTAGATGCGTAATAATGCGTGTCAATTTGTTAGTTATGTCACAATGATAACTATGCCTGTGCACTCTGGAGATGTTTGAATTAACTATTACTACTAACATTAATTAAAATAATTAAAAATTAACGATTGCATGAAATCAAGATTCACAAGCAGAATCTGACACTTCTAACTATTTGTTAGGTTCGTATAAAAAGAAATGAAAATCGTTGTAATTTCAGACTTCCGCAGCTAAATTTGTTTTTTGCATTGAATTGCATGTGAAATACAAATTTAACTGAGGAAGTCTGAAATTAAAACCGATTTTAATCCCCTTTTGTACGAGCCAAAGAGACAGTTAGAAGTACCAGATTCTGCTTGTGAGTCATGAGTTTATGCAATCTTTAATATTTTACCAATGTACTGTAATGCTACTTTGGGTCAGTTCACCAAAAATCCGCAAGAGTGGGTGAGCATAGTTTTTTATGGTAGCTGCTAAATGCTGGTAATGCAATATCTTCAATTCGGTAGTTACAAAATACATTGTCGGCAACTCACTGCTGGGTTTTGATTTTGAAGTCATTATTAATGTATTGGACAGATTTTAATCATTAAGGTAAAATTTATGTATGAATTTTCTAGTTGTAATTATTATCCTAATTTTTTGATTCTGGAAATCTCCTTGTTACTACCAATCCTTTACAAAATCTCTCCTGGAGTCTCTATCCCTTTACCACATCTGCCTTATTTATTATTATCCTAATTGCCGGACTTTACTATGAATGAAAAACGAAGAAGTTTAAACTAAACATTACAGACAGGGCCAGAGCTAGGGTTTGGTGGGCGAGGCACTCGCCTCAGGTGCCAGATTTTAGGGGGCTCAAAAATAAGAACCACTTTCAGTCTAACATTTGGCCTAACATTTGAAATATCCCTAAATTGCAAAAATTTACAAAGATAAATTGGTCAAATTTTTCAAAAATTTAGGAAACATTTCTCAAAAAGTTTTTAAAAAAAAGAATTTAGATAATGGGGCACAAATATTAGAGGTGGGGATGCAATTTTTGAGTTTTAGCCTCAGGCACTAGAAAGCCTAGCTCTGTCTTTGATTGCAGAAAAGCCAAATACCATAAAGCCACGCTTTATTAATGAGTTATATGTAGATGTAAAACAACATCTATAGATACATAAGTATACCAAAACCCATGTCCTACCCATTGACAGGATCGAGAGATGATATGCAGTATTCTCAGCAACCTCACCAAGCCATCACCCCAGAGTGGATGCTGAACATTGGCCATCCTATTTGAATAAGAGTGTGCCAGAAAGAAAGAAAGAGTCAGTCTCTTCCCTCTTGATGCTAGAGTAGACCCTTATCTCAGCCTTTCGCTCCTTCCATAAAGTCAAAAAATGCCACTTCCGGGGAAATGGGGAATTGAGGGAATGCCCTCTTATTAGCCAGTGCTATATGGTGTGCTCGCCAGCCGCCACAATTGTATATTAATTATAATATTAATTTTCAAAAGAAATAATAAATTGTGAATTTGTTAATTTTATCCAGTGTTTGCAATACCTTTTTTAAATTCAGTACAAACTCCAAACACTGTTGATTTTGTTGATAAATTTGCAAAGAATAATTCAAATTCTCCTGGATAGGCCTGTAATGAGATGATTCATTATTAGCTTTCGTAGCTGTTTTTGTGAGATATTCCTTACTTCTTTTTGAGTTTCTACAAAGGAATGATGAAGTCTATACATGGATGATGCATTCCATAATAATTCTGGTTCATTTGAAAATTCCGATGATTGATGAAGTAAATCATGAAGCTGATATTTGTGACAAGATGTATTCAGCTCTTTGGCCAATTTATATTTTGCTCTTACTACTTTTGGACTATCTCCACACATAATAATAAGTGGAAAGCGAATGATATCATCTCTTTCGAGTATGACAGTCGTCACAAGTGGATGATCCAAATAATTATCAATTGTAAGATATATCAAATAGATTGAAATTATGAATAGCAATATGATAGATATTTTTGATTTCCAGCTCTTTACATTCCTAGGCTTAGTTTTTTCCAGTAATTTTTCAATTTTAATCTTTAACTTGGTATTTACTTCTGGTTCCTTACATTTGTAGAAAGAAACCCTGATGGAGAAAATTATAATTTCTGTAAGCATTAAGCAAGATAAGCCAAAATACAATCCAAGGTTGCCCCCTATATCACATAAAAGTGATACAATGTCATATAATGTACGTTCTTTTAGTGTCCTGACATACAAATTTGTGACATAAACATGCACAGTATGATCGATGTAAACTTCGTCGAGAGAAATGCTGTGGTGAGTGACTTCACATAAATTGAGACATTTACAGTATTTGATTGCATTTATTTTGTACAGGATATCCATGATGTCCATAACCATTTGCTCATGCTCGGTTTCATTGCATTCTGGATGATTTCTAGCTTCATAAAATGAATACCTAAACAGTAAAAGACAAATGGATTGTGATTGGTTTCCACCCTACTACAAAAAACAATTGGTCTGTTTCCATCAGGAAATTTGAACAAAAAGCAAATAGAAGTGAAACCAATAGAAACCATATGGAAACCATTTGAAAACCAAGTGGAAACCATTAATTCACCGATACAAACCATTAATTGACCAACTTAAACCAGTTGGAAACCATACACCAGTACACCAATTGGAGGCCACTGAATGGTTTTAATTGGTAATTATTGGTCCCAATTGGTCAATTATTGGTTTTCATTCGTAAATTAATGGTTTTCATTGGTAAATTAATGGTTTCCACATGGTTTTCAAATGGTTTCCATGTGGTTTATATTGGTTTCCATTTGCTTTTTGTCCAAATTTCCTGATGGAAACAGACCAATTGTTTTTTGTAGTAGGGCACCATTTTCCTCTAGGGCACAGGGTATAGTGGAAATTGCTGCAGGAATAAATCGAAGGATTGCAGTGTAATACCATAAATATTATAAGTATCGAAATCTTTAAAGGTATAAATCATGTGTGAAAAGTGTAAAATTATTATTAAAACTTTAAACCTTTCAACACTTCATACAATCTTCTTATGTTTAACACATAAATTTACATTCTATCTTCACACCATTAAGATACTGGCTTTTGCATCATTCCTTCTATCATCTCCTAACACCTTTAACACTTAAAATTTCTTAGTGTGCAGTTCTCGATTATACAGAGTGAAGAAGTTGCCTGCAACATCAGTGTTGTCCCTGTGTCCGATTCTATCTCAGAATGGGGAAATGAGATAGAACCGGTCACCTACATTTTAGTTAGAATTTTGATTTAGCTAGACTGCTTTTATTGGATTTTATGTGCAATTAAGTTTGAATATTGTATATCACTCGACCCAAAAATTAGACTTACTTGCATCTAAATCTGTTGACCAAGCAAGGTTTTAAGCAGTTATCCAGATTATCATTGCAGGGATTTCGTCTTAAGTTGATAAATTGATACTGATAATTATTAGAAAAGGTGATTTAATTTTTTTGTATTGAGTTTTCTGAAAATTGTTAGTTTTAATTTAAAAGGTAAAGACATACTTTTTTCTGTTCAGTAAAAATATGTGTTGAATGACGATTCACTATTAATACATCTGCACTTGAGTGATCTATCTGATACAGGACTGGTGAAGAATCTGTAAATGCCTTTAAAACAAAATTGATGAATAAATTTGATAGAATACATTCAGAATTTAGGTTACTCTTATATTTACCTGCATGTATCCGCAGCCAAGTGGTAGTTTAAAATTTATTGCCATCCTGTAGTTACGATTTCCAAATGGAAAATTTTTCGCTAAGTGCAATGAAATCGAAATTAAAAAATGAATAAATTATTTTAGTTTGTGTTTGTGACGATAGTTTGAACTTTGAACCGCGATTAAGTAGGATGACGCGTTCCTTTGTCAAGTGACTTCAGAATCGCATTCTCCAAACTATATAAGCTATTGTAATTTTAATAAACACCATCAGTTCTAACTTTGAACAAAGATCAAACGAGTCTTTTTATTATGCAATCGGATCGGTTATGGAAGAGAACTAGGACCACTCGAACGAGATAACCAAAAGAGACCCCTGAAAGCCGGGAACGAGACAAACGAGAAAATTCTGTTTGCTAAAATCTTTGCAGCGAAAACAAGATGACCAACCCTCACTTTCACATGATTGAACTTTTGATGAACGATAATTATTTCACTTGGCAATGCCGTGTCGCAAACATGTTACGAGGATTGAAACTGTGGAATTCAATTATTAAGGGCACAGAACCCACACAAGGAATCAAAGGGGAATCTGATTACGATGAAAAAGAGAAAGTTTGGCAACAATGGGAAGAAGATAATGGTGTAGCGAATAACGCTATTATTCAGACACTATCAGTCAGACCTATGGGGCAATGTCAAAGCATAACCGATGGCTGGAAGTTATGGGAAAAACTTAAGAATGAGTTCGAAGCGAAAAACGAAGATATCGTATGTGATATAAAAATTGGACTTTCTACTGTACGTATGAAGAGAAACGAAAATGCAATTGATTTCCTGGACTGCATAGAAAGCTTTGTCTGAGAAATGCATTAATATGGGATTTACCACTGAAGAGAAGGATCTGATCGCTTACACCCTAAATGGCTTAAGTTCGAAATATAGATAAATTGTGAGAATTTTACGATTTCATGCAGATTTAGATATGACCAAGATCCGTTTAGCACTTAAAATAGAAGATAATGGCCAGAAGGGATCAAATCACGATGCCGAAGAAGAAACCGTTTTACATGTGAAAAGAGACATAAAATGTTATCAATGTGGCAAGAAAGGACATTTTAAGTCTGATTGCAAGAGCGAAGTGCTTTGCTTCAATTGCAACAAAACAGACATATTTCGACTGCATGTAAAGAACCGAAAAGATGTGATGACACTCGAGAAAGGGGATGCAAGAAGGGCAGAAAAACTGTAAAAACCTGTGGTTACACGTGGTTTCTTAACCCTCAGGGCATGTGAACACGCTTTAAATTAGCAATTAAGAGAATGGCCAGCGATGGCCAAAGAAAAAGACAAGAGAATTCAAGGCAAATGAGCAGTGTTTATTTAGGGTTTTTACACCCAAAAAGATAATAAAGGTTTACAGATCGAATTCTAACGTTGCGTTAGAATTCTAAGCACAAGTTCTTCTATATTCACCAATAAAATGTTGTTTTAGTTGTTTGTTGTGGTTTTCTCCCTTGGCAGGTTTTCTAGGGGGTTGTAGGCTTGCTTGATATTACCAACTCGTGGGCGAGAGGCTCGAGGGCTCGGGCATCACGAGCGCACTGCGTGTTGCGGCTTAGGTGCTTGTTGCGGCGTCCACACACGGCCAACAAGATACCTCAGTCTGTGGCAAAGGGTCTATCCTCAGCCAAATGTGGGGTGAGGCCACACAGGGAAAAATCTCCTTACTATGCAAGTAAGGCAAGATCGAAGGGTCCCTCCGTAAAGCGATAGGCTTACGACAAGACGTGAGAATGGGATCCCCCTGCACAACTGTGTGTGCAGCAAGACAAGAAATCTCGGGCCTAAAATGGGAGTACCTCAACCAAATTCAGATCAGACAGACTGACAATTCCAAAGTAGCAAAACGTCCAGCGTGAGCTTTATGCTCACCTTATATACCCACTGAGAGGATACGGGGGACACAGATGGCTACGGTTGATTCTCGCTAAGAGAATCAATTTGACTATTCACGATACCTGGGATTGGTTGGATCCCCGGTATCCCTTCTGGGAGGAGCTTGCTAAGAGCTTGACTCACCCAACACCTGTCTAATCCCGTTAATTGCAATGATTCACTAAACATGAATCATCCGAGCAATGCCGAGAAGTCGCGTTTTTGCCCCAAAGTGTTTAAATTACACTTCACGTGTAATTTAAACAATTAAACCAAGTATTGAAGTGATACGCTTCAATATTACATTGTTTTATGCATTTCACATGCATAAAACGTGTGACGGTTGGAATCGCAATTGCGCGTCGTCTGCGCTTGTCGCCATAGCGACCAACCATAGTAACAGTTAAAAACCCTTTTAATTCCCCATAATTCAGTATTTGTTTATTTATTGGATCCCAATAAATATTTTTACTAATTCGGATGTGTAGAATCCGAATATGACATCGGAATCATGATCTGAATTGTGATTAACAATTTAACTTAGTTAACCCTAACGAGACGTGTGGTCCAGAGTTGGACCAACGGTCAGCAGAGGACTCTGCTTCAGGGATTTAATCC
>JAQIXT010002390.1:0-11040 GCA_034700445.1 Stenotaenia linearis | reverse complement strand
CAAGACGAGTCATTTAATTAAATAATCAAGTTATATTGATTGTAGAATTATAGAAATAAATATTTCAAATTTAAATTTAAACTGACGCGTGTTTTATTAATTATTTTATGCTACGAGATTTATAAGAGTGAAATTAGGTGAAGTCAAGTTTTGAGATAAAATATTTAAAACAATGACAACAGATGGCGTATGAATATGATTTTCCCATAATCCTTTTCGCTAACAGTAGCCATTGATTTGTTGTTGCGTGTTGTGAACGTTTATTTCAACTTGGACGTCTAAGAATTCTGGTTGTGTTTTTAAAATGGGTTCTTCAAAAAAGCATAAGGAGAAGGAAAAGGAACGAGACAGAGAAGTAAGGCCAAGGCGTAACAGATCAAAATCGCCTTCACCAGGGCAACGGTCTCGGGATAGGCATCGTCGGGACAGAAGGGAAGGCAGAGAGGGTAGAGAGGGCAGAGACAGGTCCCGGTCTCGGTCGAAAGAAAGAGAACGCAGGAAACCTCGCGATCATGATGAAAAATCCAAAATTAAAGACGAAAGATCAGGTATGAACATACTGGAAATTAATTGGAATTTATTTGATTTTTCAATTTCTTTTCTCACTTATGTTAGATTCAGATTCCGAAGTGAAAGGAGGTGCAGGCGGAGACTCTTCATTAAGTATTGAAGAAACGAAGTAATAAATTAAAAAATTAATGTTGCAAATTTTATTCTAACTAAAAAATCTATTTTTATAGTAAACTTCGAGCTAAGCTGGGCTTGAAACCACTGGATGTCGGGAAAGGTTAGACTTTCTATTTTGCTTTTAATTGAACATTGAAAAATTTAATTTTTCTTGTTTTTGTTGATTACAAAGATGATGAATGGAAATTTGATAAGGAATTTGTTCACAAACCCGCCGAAAATTGGGGAGATAAGAAAATGGTTCAGACACTTCGGGAGAGAATTTCCGTACAAAAAGAAAAAAGGAAAATTGGAGAGAAATTGAGGTAATTCGGATGAAACTTTTGTATTTCAAAGAACAATTTTTGATACATTTTTTTTCTGAAATTAGGACCGTGAAAACACTTGGCGAGTCTGACTCGGATGAAGAAGGCGCTATAAATTGGGTTTTGAAGTCGAAAAAACTACAAGAGGAAAAACAAAAAGCAGAAAAAAGAGTAAACATTGCAGTTATTTTCATTTTACCGAGTATTTTATTTTTATTTTTAAATTGCAGGCGAAATTATTAGAAGAAATGGATGAAGAGTTTGGAATCGGTGATTTAGTTGAAGATGAATTAAAACGAATGAAAGGACAAGCTTATTCGTCTGGAGATTTGAAAGGAATGGTGGTTCAGCATGGACAAGAGAGGTTTTCAGAAGGGAGCACTGTGATTTTGACACTGAAGGATAAAGGTATTTTCGTTTAACTGATGAAAGGTGAAATTGAAATTTAATTCTGTAATTTTTGTAGACGTGTTAAACGAAGATGACGATGTTCTTGTCAATGTTAATATGATCGATAATGAAAAGGCAGAAAAAAATGTCGAATTGAAAAAAGGAAAACCTGGATATGATGCGTACGAAGAACCAGTGGACGAGTTTGGAAACGTAATATACGATTTTTAGCATTTAAATTTTTTTAGTTTAAATCTGGTTTTTTGTTTTTTTAGTTACTAGCAAAAAAACCAGTTTTAAAGAAATATGACGAGGAAATCGAGGGAGAAAAACTGAAATCGTTTAAACTAGGTAAAGACGCTAAGTTATGATGTTCAATTGTATTTTTTTAATGTATTTATCGTTTTTATTTATAGGGTCAGGAGGAACTGTAGATTTAGAACGAGAGCGGCAATTACTAGAAATCCGTAGAAAATTGAACTCGAAAAATACCGTAAAATTTCTATTTACCTTTAATTAAGTATTGTTTTATTTTAACCATCCGTTTTTATCTGTAGGAGTCTTTGATGATGCCTGTGCCTAGTATCGCTTCTGAATATTACACAGCGGAAGAAATGGTAAAATCTCATTTCCTATTAAATTGTGACTTTTTACATAAAATCTATTTAGAAGATAAAACAACATTAAATGAATTTACGTTTTGTCGTAACAGAGATTCACTCTATTGTTTCTCAAGACAAAAACGAAAAGCATAATTTGAACATTGTTTTTTTTTTTGTGTGAACAAAAAATGCCAATTTTCTTTTGGAGAAAGATTTAAATAGCTAGTTTCCTTACAAAAAGAGCAAAAAATGAAAGTTTTACGCCAAAAAGAATAATTTCTTATTAGAAGAGCCACCTTTTTAATAAAGAAATTAGTCCTATTTTCGATTAATATGTAAAACGCCACATTTTTTAAAAAAAGCAAGTCAATTCTCTTGGTATTTTTTATAACATAGGTCATTACCTCGTAGGTGAAATTCAGAAAACCGAAGAAAATTTTCAAGGTGCGCAAACCCAAACGATTGAAGGCTGACGAATTAGCAGCTTTGGCCTCGACTTCTACAAAGCCAATATCGAAATCAGATTTTAGATCCAGGTAGGTTCTTGTGTCAGTGTTCAATGGAGAGAAATCTAATTTCTATTTTACGTTCTAGATCCATCAAACAAGAACCAGAGTCTCCTAGGGAAGGCACGAGTGAAAATGAGAATTCTCTAGATGTCGATCTCGGTCGAGTTAAAAAAGATGAGCCGATGGATGTTGATTATCTAGAAACAGACGATGTGGATGATATGGGTCCAGATGAAGATTTAACTGGTGTTCCGGTCGAACCAGACGAAGCGGAATTAGAACTTCAATTCGCATTGAATAAAGCTCGTAAACTGAAACAAAGACAAGATGTCGTTTCATTGGATCTGAAAAAGGTATTGCAATGAAACGCGTGCATTTTGTAATTTAATTTTGGATCTTAAAATGTTTTTATTTTAAGGTTGTAACTAATATCAGATCGTATTTCGTCGAAGAAATGGACGAAGAGTCGTCGGCCACGGGGCAGAAAGGTACAATCGTCTTAAATTCGACGGCTGAATTTTGTCGGGCTCTGGGAGACATTCCCACCTACGGCTTGTCGGGCAATCGTGATGAAGATGCAGATGAATTATTGGTAATTTATCACTTGTGAGTAAAAATGAATTTATAGTTTTAATTATTATTTTTAATGTAACCAGGAATTTGATCGGAATTTACCAGTTGCCGAGGAGAAACGGCATATTGAAGACGACAGCAAATCGAATCAAGGTGGATGGAACGAAGTAGACATCGATGAAAAGCCGATAGAAGTCCAGGTAGTCGGTTGGTTCTTAATGTGGATTTAAATTAATTGTAACTTATTTTTCCAGACAAACGACGTGCCTATTTTAGAAGAAGAACCGGATGTTAGTGTTGGATTGGCGGGCGCTTTGAAATTAGCGATGAAGAAAGGATATTTGGAGAAGGAATCGAAGAAATTAGCGAGTGCTCCGAGGCACAGTCAATTACAAGCTGCTAATTATACGATTGAAGATAAATCTTTTGTGTAAGTTACTTTTTTTTGCAGTTTTATTAGTTATTTACGCTTTTTTATTTTGTACATAGTGAGGATGATAAATATGGCCGCCGTGATCGTTATTGTGCTGGACCGCTGAGTGATTTTAAAGAAAAAGACACTTACAAACCAGACGTGAAATTGGAATACATTGATGATAATGGTAGACTTCTTACTCCCAAAGAAGCGTTTCGTTATTTGTCACACAAGTTTCATGGAAAAGGAAGTGGAAAGAATAAAACGGAAAAGCGAATGAAGAAATTGCAAGAAGAGGCTGTAAGATTTTACAAATACTCACAAATTGGTCTTAAACTTAATTTTTTTTAATTTCTTATTTTTAAGTTGATGAAACAAATGAGTTCAACCGACACGCCATTGGGCACGCTGGCTCTTTTGCAAGAAAAACAAAAGCAGACACAATCGCCGTACATTCTGCTCAGTGGTGGCAGTAAAGCATTAAATCCGTAAGTTGTTTTAAAATTTCTTTTTTGCTTATGAAAAATTTTAATTCTTGTTTTTTCTTTTTTACAGAAATGCAATTTCAAAACCTGTATAAAGTGGAATTTGAAATATAAACGTTTAAGTTAAAAGTTATGGACTTCAATTTTTTGTTAATTATTTTGTTAATTATTTCCGTAATAATCTTTGGTATTATATTTTTGAAAAACTGTAATGTTTAATATTAGGAATTGTAGATGCCTATTGTACGCAATATTTCGAAAATAATTAAAACAGTTTTGAAAACTTTATTGGTCTAATTTAATATTCAAAACAAGCACGAAGGGAAAATAAAATCAGTCTGTTGTTAATAGAGGACGCTGCAGAATGATTCAAGAGTTACGTCACCGAGTCAGCCATGTGCTCAATGCGACTCCATGTGCTGCTGAATCTGAACGAACGATAAGCTGCAAGTAAAAACACGAAGACGATGTAACAAACAGTGTAGGTAAATTATGAACTATAACGTTTAATATTTTATTGGATAATTGACGAAGAAAAGATGGTGGGTAGTTCATGCAGAGATCTGAAGTAGTGTTTGTGTGATGACAGATTTTCTGTCAAGTTTTGACGGGGGTAAACGGCAGCAATCTTATCGTAAAGAGAGTATGACAGTTAATTGTTTTGGCTTTAAAATAAGTTTGCTATAAAAGTTTAAAAGTAAGTTTTAGTATGAGCTTCTAATTTTTAAATTGGGATTTTGCATTCTGATTGTGTGGTTTAGTAGGAAACTTCCGCTGTCGGAATGTCCCGATGATGGCAGAAGATTATTTATACAACTTTGACTTAAATACTGTAGCGTGTTTCATTTATTGTTTCAATGTTCTGGGATGGTCAGTTCTATTTTGTTTGATGATTGAGATTAAATCAGGTATAAATTTGGGATCGCGATAAATTGGAGTTAAAACATCAGTGTCTATTATTAATTACAGGACTAACAGGAGGCTTTAGCAACATTGTGTCAATTTTATGTTATAGTGACCGTTCCACAAACGACATGGGAACTACGGATTTATTAAAACCCGGTGATGTTGTTGAGCACTGGAGTGTGGTAAGTGTCATGAAGCGGTTTAATCTGGGTTGATGTAAACGGATCGTAATTGCAGGTGCAAAAGATAGGTAGTGGAGGATTTGGACAAGTTTACGAAGTTTCAAGCGGTTCATCAGTCATGGCGTTAAAATTGGAAGCTGCAAAACAGACGAGAAAAATGCTCAAAATTGAAACGGACATACTGAAGAAACTGCAAGGTAAAGGAAAAAAAATTTTTTTTCAAGTGTTTGATATGACTTCTCATTGCTGTAGTCTTTCTTTCCTTATCTCTCCTTTCTTTTCCTGAAGTTTAAAGTCTGCAAGGGGAAGACATTTTGATTTTACGGATGATTTAATTACAATTAACACATTAGCTTTCTAAAACTCAATTAAAGAGCGAATGCTCACTGCTTGATTGATCTTGATTTTAACAGGGAAAGAAAATTTCTGTAAATATTTCGCATATGGACAAAACGACCAATTTAATTACGTTGTCATGCAACTACAAGGAAAAAATTTAAACCAATTGAGATTAGATAATAGACCAAGGGCCGTTTTTTCATTGAATACCACAATAAGATGTGGCCTCCAAATGCTCAAAGCCATTGAAAGGTTTCACGAACTGGGGTTTTTACATCGCGATATTAAACCGGTAAATTTCATATGTTTATTTCATATTTTTAAAATTGTTTTTAAAATTATTTATTTTTATTTGATTTAGTCTAATTTTTGTATTGGAGCTTTTCCATACAATTGTAAACAAGTTTATTTGCTCGATTTTGGACTGGCGCGCAAATATCCAAGTGTAAAAAATGAATTTAAAGGCACACTTCGCTACGCTTCCATCAACGCACAAAACAGAAAAGTAAGTTTGTTTTTTTTGTTTTTTTTTAAATTTCAACAAATAGTCAAATAATAACTAAATCCAATAGGAGCTGGGAAGGCAGGATGATCTCTGGTCGCTATTTTATTCGCTAGCCGAATTTATCAGTGGGAAATTACCTTGGCAGAAGGTCAAAGATAAAGACCACGTACGCTATCTCATTTTAAGTTACTCACTTTATAGATTTAATCCATAAATTTTACTTTTACGTGCAGATATACCTACTTAAAAAACAATTTCATCGAAGCTGTCTGAAGCAATTGCCCTCACCTCTGCTTCAGTTTTTGGAATATCTAACAGAATTGATCTGCACAGACAAACCTGACTATCAGATGTTAGAGGATCTCTTTGAAAAGTATTTAAAAGACAAAGGAATTAACGGTGTGGATCCATTTGACTGGGAAGAGTCTGCAGCTGGGACTGTGGACGATTCTGTGGCTTCTAACCTCAACAATACGACCTCATCCGTTAAGACGTAAGATGTGTAATAAATTTGAGTTTGTGGATAACAAAACTTATGTCTTATAACTTATAAATTCCATGTTAATTATAAGTGAGATTAATAATTAAGTCAAAAGACATAAGTTTTGTCTTCTGCAAACTCTAATTATTAGAAAAATAATAACAATGTTTGATAAATAGATTATTAAGTGTAAAGCCATTTAAGAGAATTTTTGGAGTGAGAAAACAATTTAGAAGAAGTCCTCTTTATGCAAGGAAGTTAAAAACTCTCAAAATCGAAAATGTGACCGAGGAAAAGAATTTGTCTAGCTTGAGTGATACAACCAAAGAAGAATTTCCTACCAACGTGATATCGCAATGTGATAAAGAGTTATCGTTAACAAGGTGCACAGTGACAGATGACATTAAGAATGTACGAAATTTTCTACGTAAGGAAAAATTGCTTTCAACTAACAGCAATAACTGTGATTAAATCATAATCAGACTTTGTTGCGCATTTCTATTCCATTCACTCGAGTTCACAGAAGTTTCTCTCAGGGATTTATAACAAGAGAAGACGGGTTCTTTATTTATAAACGTCAGTTTTAATTGAGATTATTAGAAATGTAATATTATCTTCAGCATTAAGTAAAACCTAATTAGAGCTAATCTGTCAGTGACTTGTGACGTGCAAAATGTTACATCATCTCGCTTAATTGTAACAGTAATGTTATTGACAGAAGTTCTAATTAGTGTTAATAGTTTCAATTGTTTCATATTTTGTGATATTACCTTAACAGTATTATATTATTGAATAAAATGAATTCTCAAAAATGTGTTCTTAATTGTATTTTATGATTAAAGAATAGACAATTCTCAGACAGCGTTTATTGGTACGGTACAATATATTATCTTGGCTGTATTGCAAGAAAAACAAAGCAACTCAATCAACCTACTTTCTGTTTAGGAGTAGATCACAGCATTGACCTCATAAAGAACAGTCTAATTGTTTATTTAGTTATTTAGTAACGTAAGTTGAAAAGAATTTAAATACAATTAAGCTGTTTTTTTAACCTCAGGAATGTAATTGCGTTGTTTTGTATCTTTCATTCTTCATATCTTTAACGTCAATACGATTTTTATTAAAAACAAATTATCTAAAACGTTTTTGACTTAATTTTGCCATAAATTGTTGTTTGTTTTCAAATGTGAAAAAAATGTAAATAAATCTAAAGTTTACTGAACTATTCAGGAAGAAAAAATTAAAAATGACAAGAAAAGTGTCTTTTATTGTATCCGTTTACGCCTTTCTTAATTTATACTGGGCAAAAATCCAAAATTGGAGAAAAAAAAGTCCAAAGTCCAAAGTTTAGGGTCCAATAACTCCGACCATATCGTTCTCAAGGATGTACTTAGTGTGAGAGGGTTTTTAAAAAAGGATTTAGTACTTATTTTTAAAGGGCGTTTACAGTGAGGTTAATTTAACTTTAATGATACGTAATTTACAAATGTTTTAAGAAAAGAAAAAAAAATAAGACAGATGTTTATGTTAACGGTATCAGGGAATTCCCTTTCTACCTCCGGCTGAATTGGACTCGGCACAAGTTCCTTTTCGGGTCCCTCTCCTCTTCTCTTCCTAGCTAAAAGAGTCAGAGCGTGACAACTCGGTTGCTAGTAGTATTTGCTTTGGAAGCTTACCTGTTGGGACGATTCCGATCAAATGTGCCGGCCGTATGCAAATGATGCCGGATACAACTCTTAATCCTTTGGATGATGTCGCGTACGCGATGAAGATGTCAATTATGATATGAAGATTGGACCGGATAAAGAGGAAAAGCCAGAGACCTTACGACCGAACTTTAGTTGATGGTTAGCTTTTAAACTACGGAAATGAAGTGGTAAGTGCGTTTTGCTTAAATTGGTTTGATTGTTTCATCTTCACAGATGACTATTTTGTTACATCTTTTAGTTGGTGATCTGAATCATGTTGTGAATCATGAATTTGGAAGAGAATGTTGTTTGAGCTTTAGTTAGAATAGAAAGAGTTGAAGTGAATCAATTAGGTTGGATGATGTTTATAGAAGGAATGGAAATTTTAAAAATTTAAAACTCAAATTAATAACTCATAAAATTTCTCTTTTTGAAGTAGGAAATTTCCAGGTAGACTTTTAAATAAAATGTTAAGCATAAAAAAAATAAATACAACTGACTTTATGAATTAATTAAGAAATAATTAATTAAAAGTAACCAACTTCAAAAGTTAATTTTATTAAATCTAAAAATTCCACAATTTTAATTCTTTTAAAATTAAGATAAATTAAAAATCAGAAATATTCTATAAAGTAATAAATAAACAGAATAATATAATAATTTAAAAATCGAATAACTTAGTACAAAACCGAAACCTCAATACACCATTAACAGATGGCGCTATCTGCGTCAACTGCACCTTGGGAAAATTGCAGAGCAAACATGGCTAACATCAGTTCTTCGTAGTTTCATTGCAGAAGGTAAGGAAAATGTATAGCTACGTTGAGTTAACACGTCGATTGTGATAGTATTTTATTAGAATCTAGTAGATTACACAGATCGGTGTTTGTAAACAGTAAAAATCTCGATATCTAGCCCAAAACAACGCCATTTTACCTTAGCGTTGAGGTGAAGTTAATTTTGAGATAGAGTTTCGACCAAATGCTCCATTTTCTCGTGAACAGCTGAACTGGAAGCTGCAGTCACTCGATTGTAAACGAGCCAAAATGTTTCACTTACACATCATACAACGAGTGAAAAGACAGGGGTAAAAATTGGAGCGTAGTTCGAAAAAATAAGTCATGGTCATGGGTATGAATAAATAGAAACGAAGCATTAAGACTCGAAACCTGTGCTCTAATCCTCATTCTGGTGTTGATTTTTTTCCTTTTATTTTATCACAGGTACACGTAACCACCTTTCAAATCAAATTTCGCAAAATTCCAAACGCTGTTTAATTTTATTTCATGTATTGTTATTCGCAGGAAATTAAAATACCGATAGAAATTCAATATCGACATTCCGTTCGATGCGACGGTTAAAGTGCCTCATTCCATATCCAGTGAGAAATTAGAAACAATTTTCAACTATTTTCAATTTTTTTTCTTTCGTTTAATTAATTTTAATTTAATTTTTGAAATTCTATTCAATTAGAAAATTCGATTATGCCCGGAGTTATTATTCCAACCCATGCGTTGTATTGATTGACATGCTATCGCTTGTCGGGCATTTAACGGAACATGCCGGAAAATTCGATCACTCGAAACGAAGAAAAAAAATGTTTACATTTTTAACCGACGCAGGTGTAAATTTGGAAAGTGCTGCTGGTACCTGGAATAAGCCTTTATAAAGTGTTTCTCGCAACGTTTTTTACGTAATGCGATTTTAAATTAAGTTTTTACTCACATCCGAAGGTAAATCGACCTCGATTAAGTTAATCTAAATTGCAATGAGCGTCCAATTAAGAAATGGTGATTTAACAAGGTGTTACGTGTACTTAAGAATTTATCAGTTAGCGAGTTTATTTTGGTAGCTAGACCGTCGACAAACGCCTAAAAATAACAATTCTTTACAATTCTAACTCGTGTTGGGTTTGTGAGTCATCCGTTGGCGTGATTCGAGCGGAGCTTCCCTGCAATGCTTTTGGACGATGCAGGGAAGCGTCTAATGGGGGTCAATTCGATTGAGTGTGTTTACTTTCACGTAATTATTTAGTCTGGTTGAGCATCATCGACGTTTTTCTTAAATTTCTTCTTTATTTTTTTTGAACAATCCAACACTAGGTGGAGTTGTGCGCCGGGTTACTAAAGCTGTGGGGCTCTTCGACAGAGAAAAGCAATAAAATTGCTTTCAAGATGAATTTTTGATTTTATTTTGGTGTTTTAAGGTCAAAAGAGTCGAAAATAGGCGCATGTCGGAGTAGTTTTGAAAATTTTAAAAGTAAAGTGCCAAAATTTAGTATAAAGTGACAAGCGGAAGCCATTTTGAACGCTTAGGGAGTAAATTAAGTGTAAACAAAGGTTTAATTCAAACGAAGCGAAGAATTTTAAACTCTTAACTCAAAACGTGACGTAAAATTTAAAAACAAATTCGACTCTTACACCAATAAGGCCATGAGGGAGTTTCGGCGCTTCCACTTGTCCATCACTCGCACAGCTAATACATGCATTGCAACCGCCGTCTGTTGAAATAAATCATGACAGACGCAAGTCCCAATTTCACACTATTGAAAACAGTCGCGGTTAAAGGGAAACAAGCAGCCGGCAACTCCGATTTATTATTACCCGCAATTATAATATCCGTACTTCCTGGTCAGTCATAACGGTCAAAAATCATAAATCCAAACAAACCAGCTAATGTTATTTCAATGTTGATCAAATGTTAATTTTACAACAAGATGTTGAGTCAATGTTAAAAATGTCATTTAATTTAACGTTAAATGTTGAAATAATGTTTTTTTAAATGACATTTTAATGTTTTAAATTTTTTTTTCTAAATAATGGCGAATCAACCGTAAATGTAATGAACATTTACTTTTAACAACAAATTTAATTATTATAAATTTTTGTAAAATCAATTTTTTTTTATACCCACAATTAAATGACTAATTCTCAGTTATCGATCGATAACATCTTCGATACCTGATATTTATTG